>JAMYCR010000204.1:0-41195 GCA_028830335.1 Eucera pruinosa
GATTGAAACTTGAGCGAAAGCTTTTCTTTGGCTAAGTTATCAAATGATACATCAAAAGTCTAACTTGGTTCAAGGCACTTTTGACCCCCTTATCCGGCTATACTTTACTTGTGCGGGGCACGAACTGGCGACCAAAATATTTCGTACGGTTTTCATAGTCGGACCTCAACCCCTCTCATGCTATCGTTGCGATGAATTGTCACGGCGGCAATGCGGCAACGCTGTCTCCGATTCTTGGCAACGCTGCTGCCTTGAGACGATTGCCCCCTTGCCCCGCAGTTACACAATAAACAGCGGCGAATTACTTTACGCATTCGTGAAAAAAATCGAAAGTGGCTCCGCCTCGTATTTGTCAGGCAGCTACACGCTTGTAGGTAATGATCTTACTGTAACGAAATCTACCATGCCTACGAAATCTGTGAGTCACGTTTTTGGGACTACCCCCTTAAGGCGATAGTTCCAGGCATGGCAGAGAGTTGACGTTACCGCTAAATGGGCCAAAAATATGGGTTTGCGCGAAACAACTTTTCGTCCTTATAAAGGAGAATTTGATGTCGAAATATGGCTCATCCGAAAGAGCAGGGTTCAGCGCGGTTCGGTCAGGTAGCCTTGTGATCAAATTATGTTGATATGTAATAATATAAGCGTGTAATGTTGAGCAAAAATGGACGGCTTGATAGTCGTCGTATCTAAGCATTTTTTTGGTACGGAGAGCATGATCTGCATGAAATGAATACCTGAACGACACGCGCTGAAGCTTTTTCTTTCGAATGTACTATCGTTCGAATCAAACGCTTCTCATATCACGACGAAAAGTTTGTTTCGCGTAAAGGAATGCGTTCTCGGATGACGTCGCCATATTGACGATAAAAGAGAGCCAAAATACGTATCAAGTTTAGTTCAGCTGTTATGCACGAGGGGCGCCTAGTCATCCAGACAAAATGACAGTTGGCTGCGAGTATAGGAGTAGCTCCATGTACCACTACATTCAACCTCGCCTGTACGTGCGTCGTCGACGCTTTCTGCCTACAACAGATTGTTGCGCGTTTGTTTTCCGCCCGGCAAACGACACCGCGATATATTTATAGAAAAGCAAATCAAGCAGCGATGCCTTTTAGACGCAACTCAACGCAACGCGTCCACGACACTCGCATAGGCGGAGTTCAATGTAGCTGAATCATCGTTTCCTTTTACATTTTGAAAAGTAATATGTATGGGAACATATACTGGAGAATATTTTCGGATTTTTTCCTGCAAAACTTAGGTGTAACATATAAAAATTATCTAGAGTAATCTGAAAAATGCAGATTTCGTAGTGAAGCTGTAAAAGTACTACTGTTTATATTTTTATGGTAACAATATATTATTATAACTATTACCCCCAATTTTTTTAGATTTATTGGAAAAGTGAACCGTAGTTATAAAAATCAAAAACCAATCTTTTTGATATTTTTCAAGCAAAAAAGCAATCTTCACTTTAAATTTATTTATGTTCTTTATGCAGTGACAGCATTACGTGATTTTTTAATATTTCTACATTCGGAAGAACAATATACACACATATACAGCAGACTCTCGACTCTCCGGCCCCTGCGCGGGCGAGATCTCGGCCGGATAAACAAATGGCCAGTTAATCTGGCAGCATGCTTTATAGATTGTTATGTTTATATACCAAAAATTAATATTAAGTTATTGATAATGTTTAATATTTATACACACGTATGAACATACGGTACATATATACAATCGCACCATCTCAATATAATATAATGCTACGTAATATGTATGTAGTAATTTGTTTAATATCATCTTTTCACAAAAAACTTGGTAATCTTTTCTGTTTCTTTTATTTCGTTTCTTTCGTTAATGTATGTCACGCCACTTTCTCAAAAATGATATGTCAGTTGCTGATGAATCTTCTTCCTGTTCAAGATACTCCGTCGCACTTACAAAGTGCAATCTTTCCTTTTGCTGACTCACTTTTTCTCATCTCTATCTATATTTTTATGAAGTGCGGAATACTGTACTCAGAGATTTAGTACGAATGGAAAAAAAATTATATGAGGTTGCGTATTTAAACAATTACAATACATGTGACAATAATTACGCAAGAAAGTGAATAATTACAAAATATTTCATATCAACAAAAATGTGGTCGGATGAAACGGAGGCCGGTTCAAATGGGGCTGGATAATCGGGAGTCTATTGTAAATAGAAGTTGTAAATTCAGTTAACTGAAACTATTTCACATATTTATATTTTAAAGTTGGAAAGATAATTTTAATGATGATTGATGGCAGCGTGACTACGTATTCAGACTGTTAAACCCATACTTAACATTTTCGTCATAAGTTCGTTATTCATTTATTCGTAACTATACAATATGCCAATAAGTGGCAATAATTTCAAAATATGTTAAAGAAATTTTAAGAATATTTTACTCTGAAATATACGCACAGATAATTTCGGAGTACGTTTTATGCGATTGTCTCTCTAGCCACGGATTCTTCTACTTACGAGTATTACTTAGCATTTTCTAGATCCTTCAAATGTATGAAATGACACCACGCACCTGTACTTCAATCCAACCATATTTATTAACGATAAGTAATATTGAAATAGATTTCTTTATTTATTAGGTGTAAGCGAAGCTAAATGATTCTATAATTAACAAATCATATCAATAGTAAATCTATTGGTGGAAACTGATTTGTCATGCAGTTATGAATCAAAAGAAAAATGTGGCAAAAGAGAGATTAATTTGTGCGCGGAGCGAACTCACGACCAAAATAATTAGTATGGGATTTACAGTCATACCCCATAACCACTCTGCCAATCTATTCACTGAAATTGTTCTTCCTATTTCAAGATATACTGGTGGTAAATAGTGTTAGTTGACTGAATCTATTATTTTTTTTTTTTTTTTGTTATTCTTCCTGATGTAGAACTATTAAAAATCACGTACGGTACTCACTGCATGAAAAACAAAAATTTACAGTAAGAATTGCTTTTTCGCGGGAAATACCTCGACAAAATTGATTTTTAATTTTTTTAACTACATCGCACAATTCCAAAAAATCTGAAAGATATTGGGGACAAAAGTTATAATAATACGTTGTTATCGTAAAAATATAAAAGTAGTTCTCTTGCAACTTCACTACGAAATCTGCATTTTTCAGATTTTTTTAGGGTTTTTCATTTTGTACACCTAAAGTCTGCGATAAGAAAATCTGGAGAAATTCTTTAAACATATACCACTACATTTCCAATATTTCAGATTTTTCTCTCAGAAAGGACAGCTTGCCATTAAGTAGGACAAACATGGCAAAAACTGATATTTCATTTCGTCCCCATTACTACCCCCTCAATCGAGATAGAGGATTGAAACTTGGTGTGAAAGCTTTTCTTTGGCTAAGTTATCAAATGGTACATCAAAAGTCTAACTTGGTTCAAGGGCACTTTTGACCCCCTTATCCGGCTATACCTTTTACTTGTGTGGGGCGCGAACTTGCGACAAAAATATTTCGTGCCGATTTCATAGTCGGACCGCAAACCGGTCTCATGCTATCTTTGCGATGAATTGTCTCAGCGGCAATGCGGCAACGCTGTCTCCGATTCTTGGCAACGCTGCTGCCTCTTGACGATTTCTCCCCTTGCCCCGATGACGCACAATAAACAGCTGAGAATTACTCTACGCTTTCGTGAAGGAAAACGATAGTGGCTCCGCCTCGTATTCGTCAGGCAGCCACATGCTTGTAGAAAATGATCTTACTGTAACGAAATCTACCATGCCTACGAAATCTGTGACGTCACGCGAGGGGACTACCCCCTTAAGGCGGTAGTTCCAGGCATGGCAGAGAGTGACTTTACCGACAAAATGGGCCAAAAATATGGGTTTGCGCGAAACAACTTTTCGTCCTTATAAAGGAGAATTTGGTGTCGAAATATGTCTCATTCGAAAGGGGAGGGTTCAGCGCGGTTCGGTCAGGTAGTCTTGTGATCAAATTATGTTGATATGTAGTAATATAAGCGTTGTAATGTGGAGCAAAAATCGACGGCTTGATAGTCGTCGTATCTAAGCATTTTTTTGGTACGGAGAGAATGATCTGCATGAAATGAATACCTGACCGACACGCGCTGAAGCTTTTTCTTTCGAATGAACTATCGTTCGAATCAAAAGCTTCTCATATAACGACGAAAAGTTGTTTCGCGTAAAGGCATGCTTTCTCGGATGACGTCGCCATATTGACGATAAAACAGAGCAAAATACGTATCAAGTTTAGTTCAGCTGTTATGCACGAGGGGCGCCTAATCATCCAGACAAAATGACAGCTGGCTGCGAGTATAGGAGTAGCTCCATGTACCACTACATTCAACCTCGCCTGTACGTGCGTCGTCGACGCTTTCTGCCTACAACAGATTGTTGCGCGGTTGTTTTCCGCCCGGCAAGCGACACCGCGATATATTTATAGAAAAGCAAATCAAGCAGCGATGCCTTTTAGACGCAACTCAACGCAACGCGTCCACGACACTCGCATAGGCGGAGTTCAATGTAGCTGTATCATCGTTTCCTTTTACATTTTGAAAAGTAATATGTATGGGAACATATACTGGAGAATATTTTCGGAATTTTTTCCTGCAAAACTTAGGTGTAACATATGAAAATATCTAGAGTAATCTGAAAAATGCAGATTTCGTAGTGAAGCTGTAAAAGTACTACTGTTATATTTTTATGGTAACAATATATTATTATAACTATTACCCCCAATTTTTTAGATTTATTGGAAAAGTGAACCGTAGTTATAAAAATCAAAAACCAATCTTTTTGATATTTTTCAAGCGAAAAAGCAATCTTCACTTTAAATTTATATATGTTCTTTATGCAGTGACAGCATTACGTGATTTTTAATATTTCTACATTCGGAAGAACAATATACACATATACAGCAGACTCTCGACTCTCCGGCCCCTGCGGGCGAGATCTCGGCCGGATAAACAAATGGCCAGTTAATCTGGCAGCATGCTTTATAGATTGTTATGTTTATACCAAAAAATTAATATTAAGTATATTGATAATGTTTAATATTTATACACACGTATGAACATACGGTACATATATACAATCGCACCATCTCAATATAATATAATGCTACGTAATATGTATGTAGTATTTGTTTAATTTCATCTTTCACAAAAAACTTGGTAATCTTTTCTGTTTCTTTTATTTCGTTTCTTTCGTTAATGTGATGTCACGTCACTTTCTCAAAAATGATATGTCAGTCGCTGATGAATCTTCTTCCTGTTCAAGATACTTCGTTGCACTTACAAGTGCAATCTTTCCTTTTGCTGCATTGCCGCTGCGACAATTCATCGTAACGATAGCATGAGACCGGTTGGTGGTCCGACTATGAAATCCGTACGAAATATTTTGTCGCAAGTTCGCGCCCCCGCGCAAGTTAAAAGGTACAGCCGGATAAAGGGGTCAAAGTGCCCTTGAACCAAGTTAGACTTTTGATGTACCATTTGATAACTTAGCCAAAGAAAAGCTTTCACACCAAGTTTCAATTCTCTATCTCGATTGAGGGGGGTAGTAATGGGGACGAAATGAAATATCAGTTTTTGCCATGTTTGTCCTACTTAATGGCAAGCAAAAATTCTGAGAAAAATCTGAAATATTGGAAATGTAGTGATATATGTTTAAAGAATTTCTCCAGATTTTCTTATCGCAGACTTTAGGTGTACAAAATGAAAAACCCTAAAAAAATCTGAAAAATGCAGATTTCGTAGTGAAGTTGCAAGAGAACTACTTTTATATTTTTACGATAACAACGTATTATTATAACTTTTGTCCCCAATATCTTTCAGACTTTTTGGAATTGTGCGATGTAGTTAAAAAAATTAAAATCAATTTTGTCGAGGTATTTCCCCGCGAAAAAGCAATTCTTACTGTAAATTTTTGTTTTTTCATGCAGTGAGTACCGTACGTGATTTTAATAGTTCTACATCAGGAAGAATACATATAGATAACAAAAATAATAAGATTCAGTCAAGTAACACTATTTACCACCAGTATATCTTGAAATAGGAAGAACAATTTCAGTGAATAGATTGGCAGAGTGGTTATGGGGTCTGACTGTAAATCCCATACTAATTATTTTGGTCGTGAGTTCGCTCCGCGCACAAATTAATCTCTCTTTTACCACATTTTTCTTTTGATTCATAACTGCATGACAAATCAGTTTCTACCAATAGATTTACTATTGATATGATTTGTTAATTATAGAATCATTTAGCTTCGCTGACACCTAATAAATAAAAGAAATCTATTTCAATATTACTTATCGTTAATAAATATGGTTGGATTGAAGTACAGGTGCGTGGTGTCATTTGATACATTTAAAGGATCTAGAAAATGCTAAGTAATACTCGTAAGTAGAAGAATCCGTGGCTAGAGAGACAATCGCATAAAACGTACTCCGAAATTATCTGTGCGTAGATTTCAGAAGTAAAATATTCTTAAAATTTCTTTAACATATTTTGAAATTATTGCCACTTATTGGCATATTGTATAGTTACGAATAAATGAATAACGAACTTATGACCAAATGTTAAGTATGGGTTTACAGTCTGAATACATAGTCACGCTGCCAATCCAATCATTAAAATTATCATTCCAACTTTAAAATATAAATATGTGAAATAGCTTCAGTTAACTGAATTTACAACTTCTATTTACAATAGACTCCCGATTATCCAGCCCCATTTGAACCGGCCTCCGTTTTATCCGACCACATTTTTGTTGATATGAAATATTTTGTAATTATTCACTTTCTTGCGTAATTATTGTCACATGTATTTGTAATTGTTTAAATACGCAACATCATATTAATTTTTTTTCCATTCGTACTAAACCTCTGAGTAGAGTATTCCGCACTTCTTAAAATATAGATAGAGATGAGAAAGTGAGTCAGCAAAAGGAAAAATCGCACTTGTAAAGTGCGACGAAGTATGTTGAACAGGAAGAAGATTCATCAGCAACTGACATATCATTTTTGAGAAAGTGGCGTGACATCACATTAACGAAAGAAACGAAATAAAAGAAACAGAAAAGATTACCAAGTTTTTTGTGAAAGATGAAATTAAACAAATACTACATACATATTACGTAGCATTATATTATATTGAGATGGTGCGATTGTATATATGTACCGTATGTTCATACGTGTGTATAAATATTAAACATTATCAATATACTTAATATTAATTTTTTGGTATAAACATAACAATCTATAAAGCATGCTGCCAGATTAACTGGCCATTTGTTTATCCGGCCGAGATCTCGCCCGCAGGGGCCGGAGAGTCGAGAGTCTGCTGTATATGTGTATATTGTTCTTCCGAATGTAGAAATATTAAAAATCACGTAATGCTGTCACTGCATAAAGAACATATATAAATTTAAAGAGAAGATTGCTTTTTCGCTTGAAAAATATCAAAAAGATTGGTTTTTGATTTTTATGACTACGGTTCACTTTTCCAATAAATCTAAAAAATTGGGGGTAATAGTTATAATAATATATTGTTATCATAAAAATATAACAGTAGTACTTTTACAGCTTCACTACGAAATCTGCATTTTTCAGATTACTCTAGATATTTTCATATGTTACACCTAAGTTTTGCAGGAAAAAATTCCGAAAATATTCTCCAGTATATGTTCCCATACATATTACTTTTCAAAATGTAAAAGGAAACGATGATACAGCTACATTGAACTCCGCCTATGCGAGTGGCGTGGGCGCGTTGCGTTGAGTTGCGTCTAAAAGGCATCGCTGCTTGATTTGCTTTTCTATAAATATATCGCGGTGTCGCTTGCCGGGCGGAAAACAACCGCGCAACAATCTGTTGTAGGCAGAAAGCGTCGACGACGCACGTACAGGCGAGGTTGAATGTAGTGGTACATGGAGCTACTCCTATACTCGCAGCCAGCTGTCATTTTGTCTGGATGATTAGGCGCCCCTCGTGCATAACAGCTGAACTAAACTTGATACGTATTTTGCTCTGTTTTATCTTCAATATGGCGACGTCATCCGAGAAAGCATACCTTTACGCGAAACAACTTTTCGTCGTTATATGAGAAGCTTTTGATTCGAACGATAGTTCATTCGAAAGAAAAAGCTTCAGCGCGTGTCGGTCAGGTATTCATTTCATGCAGATCGTTCTCTCCGTACCAAAAAAATGCTTAGATATGACGACTATCAAGACGTCGATTTTTGCTCCGCATTACAACGCTTATATTACTACATATCAACATAATTTGATCACAAGACTACCTGACCGAACCGCGCTTAACCCTCCCCTTTCGAATGAGACATATTTCGACACCAAATTCTCCTTTATAAGGACGAAAAGTTGTTTCGCGCAAACCCATATTTTTGGCCCATTTTGTCGGTAAAGTCAACTCTCTGCCATGCCTGGGACTACCGCCTTATGTGTGTCGTCGACGCTTTTCGCCTCTGCAATAGTTCGCCGCTCGTTTTGTTTTGAGCCCGGCAAGCGGCACCACCATATGTTTATCCATACAAAGGCAAAGCGAACGGCGATATCTTCTAGACGCAACGCGTCCACGGCATACCTATAGACAGAGTACAATGTAGTTGTACAATCATTTTTTCATTTTAAAAAGTGATACATGGTAATACATGTTGAAGAATGTGTTCGGATTTTTTTTTTGCTGTACAACATAGGTGTATGTGGAGCTGTGGAGATGGGATAGAATGGGAAAAAGGAAGGATGATGCGTTTCGTCCTGGACCTGCTAGTGGACTCCTCAGTAAGACTACCTAGCAGGCCCTGCCTTAGACACTGGGATATTGAAAGGAAGGTTAAAGACGGTATATATCTGGACGAGGTAGTTGGAGCGAGTGCTTTCGAGAAAGTCCTATTTCGTATGTCCCTCTAGTGGTAGGTGCAGGAGAGCTGCCACAGTGTACAAAATGAAAAACACTATTAAAATCTGAAAAATGCATATTTCGTAGTAAAGTTGTAAGAGCACTACTTTTATACTTTTATGGTAATAACACACTATTATCCCCAATTTTTTTTTATTTTCTGAGAAAGTGCACCGTGATTAAAAAAATCAAAAACCAACTTTTTCAAGGTATTTAATGCGAAAAACAGTCGTTACTTCAAATTTTTATATATCCCTTATGCAGTGAGTACAGTACGTGATTTCTAATATTTCTACATTCGGAAGGAAAATACATAAACAGAAAAAGTTGTAGATTCACGAGGGAAGTTACCAAACTCAAAATTTCTGAAACTCAGTAAGCAAGTAGTGTAGGTCCCCAGTAACATAAAGCTATTTTTTGTTGGTGTTGATATTCACTTTTGGGGAGTGAAACCAACCCCCAAAGTTTTAATTTCTTTTTAGTTACTTCACTATAATTTTGTAATGGTAAGGGAGAGGACAAAACTTTAAAGGGATAAGTTATTCAGTTTCTTATGTTCTACAATCCTTGTTGGGGGGTTGAGCAAAAATATTTAGTTTTTTGAAAGAAATCTTTCAGGTATGCCCAAATTCACACGTCAGTCTTAATGACGAGTGAATAGTTTGTAGGATACGAAAGGTATATACGAATCACTATAAGTTGATTAACAGTAACAACCAATAACTTTATTAATATGTAGTCGACAAGCCGAAAAAGTATAATAGTGAATCTTTGAATATAATTGTGAAATCGTCGAATATATATCTGTCTTTTCCTGGACGTTTTGGTTATTCTTATATTTTCGCATAGAGGTGTCATGAGGGGGGTGAATGGCTCTGATTTGTTGGTTCCCCACCTGAATCTCGTCTAGGGGGTGGTCTCCGAAGAGTGCCAACCTCCAAGGTTGCGGTCGTCTTCTGCTGACGCGAGTACGCATTTGGGAATTTCCCTATACATGGGTCTTTGCAGGTAATAATGTTATGAAGCGCTCTGACCTTGTTAAAGCATGCTAGAAGTTAATCCGATGACAAAAGGAAAGTTGCCGTTAGAAAGTAAGTTGAAAGGCGAAAAGTGTTCAATGGCTTCATAAACTTATTCCTGCTAGAGACCAATTGATCTTTTTCACTTTTACAATTTACCTTTTCACTGGAACGGTTTTATGGTACGAACTACGGCGAAGTAAATTTAATAGAAATGAAGCATTTATAATTTTATGATTCTAGTTTTTCCTGATTTTTACTCTAATAAGTCTTTATGTTTTATTTCGCGTCCTAACAATAGAAAAATATAAAAAAAAAACTAAAACTTTGGGGGTTGATTTCACTCCCTAAAAGTGAAAATTAACACCAACGAAAAATAGCTTTGTGTTACTCGGGACCTACACTACTTGTTTACCGAGTTTCAGAATTTTTGAGTTTGGTAACTTCCTTCGTGTATCTACAACTTTTTCTGTTTATGTATTTTCCTTCCGAATGTAGAAATATTAAAAATCACGTGCGCTACTCACTGCATAACGGTCATATAAAAATTTGAAGTAACGGTCCTTTTTTCGCGTTAAACACCTTGAAAAAATTGGTTTTTGATTCTTTGAACCACGGTGCACATTTTCGGAAAATCAAAAAAAAATGGGGATAATAGTGTGTTATTACGATAAAAGTATAAAAATAGTGCTCTTACAACTTCACTTCGAAATATGCATTTTTCAGATTTTTATAGAATTTTTCATTTTTTACACCTAAGTTTTGCAGCAAAAAAATTCGAAAACATTCTTTAACATATATTGCCATATATCACTTTTCAAAATGTAAAAAAAATGATTGTGCAACTACATTGTACTCTGTCTAGAAGTATACGGGGGACGCGTTGCGTCTACAAGACAGCGCCGTTCGTTTCGCTTTTCTATGCATAAACCTATCGTGGTGCCGCTTGCCGTGCTCAAAACAAAACGAGGTGCGAGCTATTGCAGTGGCGAAAAGCGTGCCGACACACGTACAGACAGGCTTCAATGTGTAGTAGTACAGCGAGCTGCTGTTACACTCGCCACAGACGAGGTACAGTATAGACCTATCATCCAATGCTCTTTTCTGTCACACGGTTCGGGGGTCTCGAGACCCCCTTACCATTTCCGTGTCACGTGCGATGTTACCGATTCAACACCAGAAAAGACCACAGAGCCATTGAAACGGCGAAAAGGACAATTAAATCGAGCGATAGTCAGTAGCCTTTTAAATGTACAGAGTGGCGATAAACTATCGTGTATACTCGGCCGTCGTATACATGAACCCCAATAGTTCGGTCATACGATGCGGTTTCATTTCGTCAGTTAGATTACCGAATTAACCGATTCACTGAAGTATGTACAAACTATTGCCGTCATGCAAATCACTTATTTGCTGAATCAAATTTTTATCACCTTTCGAAATACTATTTATATTTTGTATGTGTGTACGATAAGCGTATTAAATCGGTTATTTTTTATGGTTACTTTTATCACGTATCGGAATGGCACCTGTATCATGTATACCATAAAGTGCAATTATATTCGGCAATAGCAAAATCATGTAGGTATCCAAATAACATATTCATGATGAATATGGTAAAGTCTAGCTAGTCACATTAAAGAACGTAATTTAAAAGTAATACGTAGACGTTGCATTTATCTAAAGATAAAACTGAGAACGAATCAGCATGGCAACCAATTTATGAAGTATATATATGCATGAAAATTAAATTTTCTGTGGAGATGGAGAAATGTGTGGACACTGTTTTCGGTTAATCTTGATTTGGTAAAATAACCGAGTTGGTCAAAAACCGTATTGTGTGAACGAGCTGCAAATAAACATTTACATAGCCCAAATATAAGCTACCGGAGCTCAACTCAAATGAATCAGAGCCAAAAATCGTATCCCGAAGAATGGTTTCGAAATTTTTACTTCTAATAAATGAGTAACTATTAAAAACAAATAATTTTCGAGTTAAACTTTTGAGTTCTTTCAAAACTGTTTACCAGTAAAACTAGTACAAGTTATATGTATATGAAATAATCCCTTAATATCGTTTTCGTAAAGCGAAGATGAAACGTATGGGAATTGAAATTTATGTTTTTCTGTAACAATCTTTTTTACCATTAATCTTTCATGATAGATTAACGGTTACTATTGATCACAGCTATGTTTCGGACTCTGTGATCTAATATCAAATGTGAATGACCTAGACTGCAACAATGTACCGTCGATTCTTCTTCACAAGTAGTATGCTGTGCTTTAAACCAAGCACTATGGGGATTTTTTAGAGTGTATGCTTTTATGCAACTTAACAGGTTCGTATCGGTATTCCAAAGAGAGCTTGTTTTCAGCATGGAAAGTTTGTTTAATATGTGTGTGTATAGTTCAATATGTATATATGCATATACTGTACAGTTATTACAATATTTTCTCGCCAAGAACTCGAGCGAACCCATGGATAAATGCGTAGATTTCAGTCCAATCCCCTATTATGTGCGGGGGGGGGGGGGGGCTCCATGTCCGTCACTATATCAAAGGCGAAACATACGCTGTCACAACACCGCAAACAAAAATCATCAGTCCGACCAGTCGTTGTAGGACTAATGCCAGCGTTGCCTTTCTCGTATTCTAGCCTACAGCAGAGGAGGCCGTGAGGACTGCCTCGCTTGGAACCACAATTCGCGATCAGTGAAGCGAGTTCGACTCGCCTTTGATCAGAGCCGAGCGGTTTAAAACCCCATACAATGTATGAACACGTTAATGTAGACTAAAAAACTTTTTTTATTATTTCTTTCTTAACAAATTTTCTTTCAACATATTCGCCAAACTTTTCTCGTTAAAATGAGACCAAAGACGACATAGTTCGGATTATATTTACCTACGAAAATGTGAAAATATTGTATTAATACAGGAGTTAAGAGAAGTAGGAAATGGAAGAGAAGTAAATCGCTGGAATAGATGTATTGTATAGAGCAAAAGAAAGCTACAGGAAGTGAAGTGCGTAGTCTATGTATTGCACATATCAGCTGCCTTTAAAAAATTTATAAATTGTATACTTTACGTAAGTATATCATATTCAATGCCATAATGTTATTAAAATATGTATTTTGCTAGAAACAATCCATTTCTGCAGTTTGTTAGAAACTATAATACAGCGTACTTATTCCATAAATGTTAAGTAAAAGTGGTACAAATTATATGGTGTTTGGTTTCATTTTAATAAAAAAATTGCATTAATATGATAAATAAATTACTTTAAAGAAAGATAAAAAAATGAAAAACTTTTAAGTTTGCATTGCATTAGCACAGCGGGCATTTAAACTTCTTCGAATGCTCGGCTTCTCATTCTCACTTTGTCTTTCGCTCGTTGTTCTTTCCGACGGCAGAAATCAGACGAGGTTTGAGTTTCGTGTCCTCAGCGGACTTAGGCCCAGCTGCAGGCTTGGCGAGATAACATTGTATGTGTATGTATCGGGCACCCATGTCACTCATGGATCATGTATGATCCATACGGTCCGAACCAGACATTAAGCAAAGCAATATACAATGTACAGTTGTCCCGCCGAATTACGCGGGGGTTCGGAACATTTATGTATCGCGTTAATGAAGGCTCGCGTAATTTTGAGACTTCCCTTCTCACTCCTACTACAAATTTATATTACATATGTACATACATAGTTATAACCTGGGTAAAAGTTTAGTTATTTGAACAAAGAGGAGGGGGTGTGGATGATATTAATCGAAAGATATGCGTGAACAATTACAAGGTAATTATTTAGAAAAGCCCCCTTTTCTAAACCGATTTCGATGATTTTCGAGTACGTTATAAAAATCAACATTTTGAGCAACTTTTTCCCATACATATAACCGCCGCTCGGCCTTCGTTTCCGAAATTTGTCTCAAAGGAGATTGGTACTACTACATCAAATTTTGTCTATAAGTACGCGTCCGTGGGAGCGTATGCGTAAGCGTTTGATTGGCAACTGTCTGTCGTTTCTATACATAACAGCATAGCGGCCAGCGACGAATATTATACAATGTACAAAATTTTTTCGAAATAATAACTGAAATGTTTACAACTTCGTATAATATCAATAAAGATCATTAAAACAAAAATGAATGTGTGGCCGGCCGCCTCCCGGCGGCCAGAATGAATTCTTCGTCCCGAACCTAAACTTCATTAAATTAGTTACTAGATAGCAGAGTTCGATTTGAGTAAGGTTCGGGCTGGATTATTATTCCAGCCGCCGTGAGACGGTCGGCTACCCGAATCGAGTTCGGAAGCATTCCCATTCTACGCGTCCGTTGCGAGCTGCCTCGATGCGTTTAAAGAAACAGTGGACAATCACCGACCAAATGTTTACGGATACGCTGCCACGGACGCGTACTTATAGAAAGAATTCAATGCAGTTGTACCGATCATTCTTCGAAAAAAATTTCGGAAACTAAGCCCGAGCGACGGTTATATGTATAGGAAAAAGTTGTTTAAAATGTTGATTTCTACAACATATTAAAAAATCATCGAAATCGGTGAGACCCCTCTTTTCTAAATAAATTCCAATTACAGTGGTAGTAACAGGGTTGTTGCATAGGTTCCAAGATATTAACAAAAACATATTGCTACAACTACATTGCATGCTGTTTCAATATGTATATATATGTATGTATAGGTACACAATGCGTACACAGACATCCGACGCGTTAGCCGCTTCGCTCGCCGGCGGATTTGGTTTGCTTATTTTTCATCTCGTCGTCAAGCGGCACTCCGTTTCTGGCACAATGCGACTGCATTATTTGTGGTGTTGTCATTGCTATTGTACGTATAGGTAGAATACAATGCAATTGTACTAATATATTTTTGCTAATATTTCTAAACTTCTAAGTTAGAACCACTACTACTTCGTCATACATAAGCTTCCGATTAATATGATATATCGCCTAACTCACTGTGGAGCCGCATACCGTTGTTTAGAAATGTTAAATATGTGTTGCATTTTATATATTTACGAACATATGTATGTTACGAAAATAATAATGTTATTCAAAAATTCCCAGAACTCGAGGATCTATCCTTTAATGCCGATCATAGGCACAAATCGGGAAAAATTTCTCAAAATGTTGAATTTTACGACATATTTCAATTTCATAAAAATCTAATAGGCAATCCTAACATAAATATATACCCAGGTGTAGCCTAAATAGAATTTCCTTCATCTTTTAAATATTATGAAATGTACTGCGCTTTGAATATTTTATATATTTTTGCATGTTACGCGTATTCTTCATTCTTTCAAACATTTAAAGTTCCTATAAACGCATAAAAATTTGTAGTGAATTTATTATATATTGTGTACATATGTTATTCATATTTCACGAAAGTATATTGTAATTTTTGTGGCTCTTCCCAGTCGCGGTGACTACAAAGATCACAAAAAACCGCGTTTTTCAAAACTGCGTAAGTACTTCGAGGATTAATTACATTTCTGCTTACTTTTTCCTAGATGTGGAAGAACAAGCCTTGCATTGAAACATAACTTAGATAATATATTCTGGTAGATGAGTCTTAAACAAATTTTCAAGTGATATTTTTAGCATAATAAATAAGAGTTATAAGAAATACATTTCAAACTCTTTATATTTTAATTTCATGGTTTTATATTTTTTATTACAAACTTCTAGAAATTTATCAGAAGTTTGAGCTTTCCTCTGCAATAATGGTTCCGAGCATATAATTATAACATTACAGTAACGTAATTAATTTTGTAAGTTGATAGCTACATTATAAAAATACACTCCAGCCGTGCAAAGAAATTAAAATTAATTAAGTGAGCTCGGATTTTTGCTTATCTTTTACTAGAAAAATTTTATCTATGCATTGATAACATTACCGTGAAGTATTACAAAATGTAAGAAGATAAATCATAGTTATATTTGTTTTATACGCACAGAGTGTGCATATAATCTGCACAATTTCTTTTTGTTCGCATCTACTTGGAAAAAATCACTGTTATTACATTGTGTACTCTTTAAAAACTATTCGACATTTGTCTGAAACAATTTTTGGCATGATTCGTGGTTTACATAATTTTTAAATAGATTTATTTAAATGGGACACCGTGTATAGTGGTCAAACAGATTTCTTCGTGACGCGGATAGAGAACGATGTCACAGACGAGGTACAGTATAGACCTATCATCCAATGCTGTTTTCTGTCACACGGTTTGGGGGTCTCGAGACCCCCTTACCATTTCCGTGTCACTTGCGACGTTATCGATTCAACACCAGAAAAGACCACAGAGCCATTGAAACGGCGAAAAGGACAATTAAATCGAGCGATAGTCAGTAGCCTTTTAAATGTACAGAGTGGCGATAAACTATCGTGTATACTCGGCCGTCGTATACATGGACCCCAATAGTTCGGTAATACGATGCGGTTTCATTTCGTCAGTTAAATTACCGAATTAACCGATTCACTGAAGTATGTACAAACTATTGCCGTAATGCAAATCACTTATTTGCTGAATCAAATTTTTATCACCTTTCGAAGTACTGTTTATATTTTGTATGTGTGTACGATAAACGTATTAAATCGGTTATTTTTTATGGTTACTTTTGTCACGTATCGGAATGGCACCTGTATCATGTATACCATAAAGTGCAATTATATTCGACAATAGCAAAATCGTGTAGGTATCCAAATAATATATTCATTACGAATATGGTAAAGTCTAGCTAGTCACATTAAAGAACGTAATTTAAAAGTAGTACGTAGTCGTTGCATTTATCTAAAGATAAAACTGAGAACGAATCAGAATGGCAACCAATTTATGAAGTATATATACGCATGAAAATTAAATTTTCTGTGGAGATGGAGAAATGTGTGGACACTGTTTTCGGTTAATCTTGATTTGGTAAAATAACCGAGTTAGTCAAAAACCGTATTGTGTGAACGAGCTGTAAATAAACATTTACATAGCCCAAATATAAGCTACCGAAGCTGAACTCAAATGAATCAGAGCCAAAAATCGTATCCCGAAGAAAGGTTTCGAAATTTTTACTTCTAATAAATGAGTAACTATTACAAACAAATAATTTTCGAGTTAAACTTTTGAGTTCTTTCAAAACTGTTTACCAGTAAAACTAGTACAAGTTATATGTAAGGCGACCGCAAGGGACCGCGTCTGGCTGTCGTCTATCAGCACCCCCACTCCTGCAGATTGGGAATGCTGAGACGAAGGCAGGAACAGGCCCGGGCTGCAAGGGCAGTCGTTTTTCCGACGCATAGAGACACGCTTCGAGAAATAAATCTCTAAGAAATAGAATTACGTTATACCCCTTTACTCTTTTTCGTGTTTTCTAACATATATGTATATGAAATAATCCCTTAATATCGTTTTCGTAAAGCGAAGATGAAACGTATGGGAATTGAAATTTATGTTTTTCTGTAACAATCTTTTTTACCATTAATCTTTCATGATAGATTAACGGTTACTATTGATCACAGCTACGTTTCGGACTCTGTGATCTAATATCAAATGTGAACGACCTAGACTGCAACAATGTACCGTCGATTCTTCTTCACAAGTAGTATGCTGTGCTTTAAACCAGGCACTATGGGGATTTATTAGAGTGTATGCTTTTATGCAACTTAACAGGTTCGTATCGGAATTCCAAAGAGAGCTTGTTTTCAGCATGGCAGGTTTGTTTAATATGCGTGTGTATAATTCAATATGTATATATACATATACTGTACAGTTATTACAATATTTTCTCGCCAAGAACTCGAGCGAACCCGTGGATAAATGCGTAGATTTGAGTCCTTTCCCCTATTGTGGTCGGGGGGGGGGGGGGCTCCATGTCCGTCGCTATATCCAAGGCGAAACATACGCTGTCACAACACCGCAAACAAAAATCATCAGTCCGATCAGTCGTTGCAGGACTAATGACAGCGTTCTCGTATTCTAGCCTACAGCAGAGGAGGCCGTGAGGACTGCCTCGCGTGGAACCACGATTCGCGATCGGTGAAGTGAGTTCGGCTCGCCTTTGATCAGAGCCGAGCGGTTTAAAACCCCACACAATGTATGAACACGTTAATATAATATTAAAAAACTTTTTTTATTATTTTTTTCTTAATAAATTTTCTTTCAACAATTCGCCATACTTTTCTCGTTAAAATGAGACCAAATACGACATAGTTCGGATTATATTTACCTACTAAAATGTGAAAGTATTGTATTAATACAGGAGTTAAGAGAAGTAGGAAATGGAAGAGAAGTAAATCACTGGAATAGATGTATTGTATAGAGTAAAAGAAAGCTACAGGAAGTGAAGTGCGTAGTCTATGTATTGCACATATCAGCTGCCATTGAAAAACTTATAAGTTTTATACTTTAAGTAAGTATATCATATCTGTACGGTCTTAGAACTCGCGTTTCGCGGAAAGGAAATAACGAATCTTTGACCGGTGTGCTCGACGGCAAATTAATGTCGTGACGACGCGTTTAGTAGGTGATGTGATGGATGTACACAATTTGTAACTCAACACTTATTTATTTAAAGTTAACTGTTCGACAGATGATGCTTAAACGGTGTGTGTGTGTGTGTTGTATGGTGTCTTTCTTAAATCTGTCGTCTTAGCGTTTTGCACCAAAAAAAGTAAACTTCACTCAGGAGGAGTCTATGGTGGATCGGTGGGGATGTAGGAGGAACTATGTAAAAAGAGGGAAATTTTGAGTGATGATTGGATTAGGGAATTCTGAAAATTGGCAAGGGTGGAGGAAAGAGGTGGTGGAGGGAAACTGGCAGTAGGGATGGCGAGGTAAGCGGTAAATTCTCGGGTTTTTCCCCAAAATTTTATGGGGGGGCCGCAACGTGCCGCGGACTGGAGTTTTAAGGGATGGTTTGAGTGGAGGTTTACGATGGATTAAAAGACTGACTGTCGTGGCTGATTGCCTTTTTGATTTTGAGGGTTTACAAGCCCATCGGTACCGTGACACTAAGTTGTACGGTGCATTGTGCATCGTACAATATCCAATGCCATAATGTTATTAAAATATGTATTTTGCTAGAAACAATCCATTTCTGCAATTTGTTAGAAACTACAATACAGCGTAATTATTCCATAAATGTTAAGTAAAAGTGATACAAATTATATGGTGTTTGGTTTCATTTTAATAAAAAAATTGCATTAATATGATAAATAAATTACTTTAAAGAAAGATAAAAAAATGAAAGACTCTTAAGTTTGCATTGCATTAGCACAGCGGGCATTTAAACTTCTTCGAATGCTCGGCTTCTCATTCTCACTTTGTCTTTCGCTCGTTGTTCTTTCCGACGGCAGAGATCAGACGAGGTTTGAGTTTCGTGTCCTCAGCGGACTTAGGCCCAGCTGCAGTCTCGGCGAGATAACATTGCATGTGTATGTATCGGGCACCCATATCACTCATGGATCAGGTATGATCCATACGGTCCGAACCAGACATTAAGCAAAACAATATACAATGTACAGTTGTCCCCCCGAATTACGCGGGGATTCCGAACATTTATGTATCGCGTTAATGAAGGCTCGCGTAATTTTGAGACTTCCCTTCTCACTCCTACTACAAATTTATATTACATACAGTCAGCCGCAAAAGTATTTGTCCATTTACCGTATTCGATGTATACGAAAGAAATGGAAGACGAATAAATGTACAATTTTTCATTTAAAGGTATAGAAGTAAACGTTTATTTACGTAAAACAAGATACCATTCGCGAAAGTTGATAAATATCATACAGAAAGGAAAAATTAAGGAATATGTTGCGGTATGTCAGAAAATGGGACCGCAAAAATATTCGTCCACGAACTATTATGTTAAATAAAATACTTGAATACGTTTAAAACAAACGAAAAACAGCATTCTCAGTAGCGATTGTGTTTTGTCAACTAGCAACAGTTCCGCACAGTCCGTCTTCAGCAAGCACGCGATTAATATCCATCATGAATCGCAAAAAATGTGAAACATCTCTATCCGAACGTAAAATTATTGTTAAGTTATTTAAAGGGGGTAAATCCGAACGCGAAATAGAGACCATAATAGGAAGATCTATTTAGAAGTACAATACAGTATGTTCTAAAAAAATGTAAAGAAGAGAATACGATTATAAATAAAGCGCGATCAGGTAGACCCAGGAAATTGACTCCTCGTGAAGAGACAAGTATTGTAAGGGCTGTTAAAAAGAATCCGCATATTTCCGGAACTGAATTGTTCGACATCAGGAAAAGTTGTCAGTGTCGATACAGTTCAACGTGTGCTGCATAGAGCAGGTTTTAAAAGTCGAAAGAGTCGAAGAAAATAGTGGGTCAATGCAAGAAACAGAAAGAAGAGATTACAATTCGCCAAACATATTTCAAAGCCAGAAGAATTTTGGAGACGCGTTATTTTTACAGATGAAACAAAAATTTGTGTTTTTGATGCCCCTCGTGGGGATGTATGGCGAAGACCGCATATTGCATATCAAAAAGAAAACTTGACACCTACAGTCAAGCACGGAGGTGCATCATTAATGGTGTCAGGAAACATGTGGGCGACTGGAGTTGGAGAGTATCATTTTATAGAGGGTACAATGGGTCAGTGGATGTATTTAAATATTTTAAAGGAACATCTATTGGTAAGTGCCGAAAAATTGGGTATAAGAAATAATTTCATATTTCAACAAGACAATGACCCAAAACATACTGCTCGCATTGTCCAAGAATGAATCCTCTATAATACACCGTATTACCTTCGAACACCACCCCAGTCGCCGGACATCAACCCCACAGGAAATTTATGGGGCGAAATTAAAAAGAAAATTAAACAAAGACCAGCTAAAAATAAAGATGAATTAAAGGAGCGATTTAAAGAAGAATGGCAAACAATGTCTGCAGATTTTACAGAAAAATTAATAAAATGAATGCCTAGAAGACTTGAGGCTATAATCAGATCCAACGGATATCCTACAAAATATTAAGTTAATAACATTAAACAACTAATTTTAAGTTTAAAATATCTATAGATTAACAAAATCATCGATGGACGAATACTTTTGCAGTCCCATTTTCTGACATACCGCAACATATTCCTTAATTTTTCCTTTCTGTATGATATTTATCAACTTTCGCGAATGGTATCTTGTTTTACGTAAATAAAGCTTTACTTCTATACCTTTAAATGAAAAATGGTACATTTATTTGCCTTCCACTTCTTCCATATACATCAAATACGGTAAATGGACGAATACTTTTGCGGCTGACTGTATGTACATACATAGTTATAGACTGGGTAAAAGTTTAATTATTGCAACAAAGAGGAGGGGGTGGGGATGATATTAATCGAAAGATATGCGTGAACAATTACAAGGTAATTATTTAGAAAAGGGGGGTCTCACCGATTTCGATAATTTTCGAGTATGTTATAAAAATCAACATTTTGAACAACTTTTTCCTATACATATAACCGCCGCTCGGCCATCGATTCTGAAATTGGTCTCAAAGGAGATTGGTACTACTACATCAAATTTTGTCTATAAGTACGCGTCCGTGGGAGCGTATGCGTAAGCGTTTTATTGGCAACTGTTTATTGTTTCTATACATAACAGCATAGCGGCCAGCGACGAATATTATACAATGTACAAAATTTTTTCGAAATAATAACTGAAATGTTTACAACTTCGTATAATATCAATAAAGATCATTAAAACAGAAATGAATGTGTGGCCGGCCAGAATGAATTCTTCGTCCCGAACCTAAACTTCATTAAATTAGTTACTAGATAGAGGAGTTCGATTTGAGTAAGGTTCGGGCTGGATTATTATTCCAGCCGCCGTGAGACGGTTGGCTACCCGAATCGAGTTCGGAAGCACTCCCATTCTACGCGTCCGTTGCGAGCTGCCTCGATGCATTTAAAGAAACAGTGGACAATCACCGACCAAATGTTTACGGATACGCTGCCACGGACGCGTACTTATAGAAAGAATTCAATGCAGTTGTACCGATCATTCTTCGAAAAAAATTTCGGAAACTAAGCCCGAGCGACGGTTATATGTATAGGAAAAAGTTGTTTAAAATGTTGATTTCTACAACATATTAAAAAATCATCGAAATCGGTGAGACCCCTCTTTTCTAAATAAATACCAATTACAATGGTAGTAACAGGGTTGTTGCATAGGTTCCAAGATATTAACAAAAACATATTGGTACAACTACATTGCATGCTGTTTCAATATGTATATATATGTATGCATAGGTACACAATGCGTACACAGACATCCGACGCGTTAGCCGCTTCGCTCGCCGGCGGATTTGGTTTGCTTATTTTTCATCTCGTCGCCAAGCGGCACTCCGTTTGCGGCACGATGCGACTGCATTATTTGTGATGTCCTCATTGCTATTGTACGTATAGGCAGAATACAATGCAATTGTACTAATATATTTTTGCTAATATTTCTAAATTTCTAATAAGTTAGAACCACTACTACTTCGTCATACATAAGCTTCCGATTAATATGATATATCGCCTACCTCACTGTGGAGCCGCATACCGTTGTTTAGAAATGTTAAATATGTGTTGCATTTTATATATTTACGAACATATATATGTTACGAAAATAATAATGTTATTCAAAAATTCCCAGAACTCGAGGATCTATCTTTTAATGCCGATCATAGGCACAAATCGGGAAAAATTTCTCAAAATGTTGAATTTTACGACATATTTCAATTTCATAAAAATCTAATAGGCAATCCTAACATAAATATATACCCAGGTGTAGCCTAAATAGAATTTCCTTCATCTTTTAAATATTATGAAATGTACTACGCTTTAAATATTTTATATATTTTTGCATGTTACGCGTATTCTCCATTCTTTCAAACATTTAAAGTTCCTATAAACGCATAAAAATTTGTAGTGAATTTATTATATATTGTGTACATATGTTATTCATATTTCACGAAAGTATATTGTAATTTTTGTGCCTCTTCCCAGTCGCGGTGACTACAAAGATCACAATAAACCGCGTTTTTCAAAACTGCGTAAGTACTTCGAGGATTAATTACATTTCTGCTTACTTTTTCCTAGATGTGGAAGAACAAGCCTTGCATTGAAACATAACTTAGATAATATATTCTGGTAGATGAGTCTTAAACAAATTTTCAAGTGATATTTTTATGTTTCTAACACAATGGCCTTACAAGCATAATAAATAAGAGTTATAAGAATTACATTTGAAACTCTTTATATTTTAATTTCATGGTTTTATATTTTTTATTACAAACTTCTAGAAATTTATCAGAAGTTTGAGCTTTCCTCTGCAATAATGGTTCCGAGCATATAATTATAACATTACAGTAACGTAATTAATTTTGTAAGTTGATAGCTACATTATAAAAATACACTCCAGCCGTGCAAAGAAATTAAAATTAATTAAGTGAGCTCGGATTTTTGCTTATCTTTTACTAGAAAAATTTTATCTATGCATTGATAACATTACCGTGAAGTATTACAAAATGTAAGAAAACAAATGTTATATTTGTTTTATACGCACAGAGTGTGCATATAATCTGCACAATTTCTTTTTGTTCGCATCTACTTGGAAAAAATCACTGTTATTACATTGTGTACTCTTTAAAAACTATTCGACATTTGTCTGAAACAATTTTTGGCATGATTCGTGGTTTACATAATTTTTAAATAGATTTATTTAAGTGGGACACCGTGTATAGTGGTCAAACAGATTTCTTCGTGACGCGGATGGAGAACGATGTACTTGAGTCTGTTGACTTTATCGTCGTCAGCGACATTTCCACAGGTATTTCTTACATTCACCGCATTAAAACGCAGAGGGCGTATGAAACACTCGAATTTTTTTCGAGGTCGGTATTTCAGAGCTGGTGACACGGAGTCCCATAAGATGATAGGTCTATCTTGTACCTCGTCTGTGACGATGTACTTGAGTCTGTTGACTTTATCGTCGTCAGCGACATTTCCACAGGTATTTCTTACACTCACCGCATTAATACGCAGAGGGCGTATGAAACACTCGAATTTTTTTCGAGGTCGGTATTTCAGAGCTGGTGACACGGAGTCCCATAAGATGATAGGTCTACCCTGTACCTCGTCTGTGCACTCGCGCTAACTTTCATTGGGTCTTTCCGATTAGGCGCCACCTCGCGGAGAACAGCTGAACTAAAGTTTACACGTTTTTGCTCTGTATCATCATCAATATGGCGAAATCACACGGGAAAGCATGCTTTTGCGGGGTTCGACTTTTCGTTCTTATATAAGAAGATTTTGCGTCGAACAACAGCTCATTTGAAAGGGGAGGCTTCAACGCAGTGCGCTCTGGTCCTCATTTCATTGAGAACATTCTCTTTGTATACGAAAATTGCTTAGATTCGGCGACTGTCAAGCTGTAAATTTTTGCGCCACATTCCCACGCTCATATTATTGAGCATCTACATAATCGGATAAAATGACGACCAGAGCGCACTGCATTGAAGCTTCCTCTTTCGAATGAGCCGTATTTCGACCCAAAATTCTCTTATATGAGGACGAAAAGTCGAACCCCGCAAATCCATATTTTTGGCTCATTTTGCCGGTAAAGTCAACTCTCTAACATGCCTGGTCGCCAATGGGGACTACCGCCTTAAATATGTTCAATAGTTTGACGTAACTAAGCTTTGGAATCAAGATACGCAGTTGTTGATAAGGGCAACATAAATGCGGAACGATGCATTTTAGGACGTAAGTTAAGGTATGTATTACTGTATACAGATTCGCAACGATTCTAACTGTACTAAAAAAAAACATTGACAGAGGAAAAAAAGGTTTCTTTAAACGTAACGAATGAAAAATTATAAATGTTTGTAGTGCGAGTACGGACCTTTGATGTCAATACTAAAGTTCGACTTCATTTTTACGTAACAACACATGGATATTGCATATTTGTTTATATCTAATATTTAAATATAAGTTTTTAGGAGGTGAATGTGCCGTTTGAACATTAAACACGTGACTAATATAAGTAGAAAGTATGGAGATTTTTATAATGCAAGAAAGACGATACGTTTACAATTTATTTTTTACCTGTTACACAAATTGATTTGCTAATACATGTAAAAATCATTTCCATTCAAGTGATACGTTTTCAAGTGACAGTAATAGGGACATTTGACCTTGTTGTATATTTTCAATTAATTAATAATTAACATATCATATCCAACATATAAAAAAATCTTTGTAAATAGAAGAGATGTTAACTTATACTATCTTCCAACCTGAACGATTTTTAAGCTACGTAACTTCTACAATAATTAAATGAAGTTACGCGATGAGCTTAAAGTGACAGAAATTGAGACATCTACCCTAGTCTATAATAAAAGTTAGACGTGCAAGTTGTTAAAGGTTTCGTCTTTGTAATTCGACATTGAAAATTCTTTAATTACAAAGAACTAGCAATTAGCTAATATTCTGAAGCATTGAGAATACTATCACTGGCCTGCCACACAATGCCTACTGCACGTCATATCTACAACGTCACAACTTTTACTGCAATGAGGCGAACAGCGTGTACTCTATGATAGTCTCTATCAATTTTCCGTTGGTAGTTAACATTAGAGCTACCAATAATTAAGGTGTGTTTATTTGTACAAAAGGAATCAATATAACGAATAGTGGAAGAAACATACAATTCGTGAGAAACAAATCTTTGTCCATTCATTTTACAAAAAATTATAAAAATTCTCTAAAATTGTACTGCTATGGATTTATATAATCTTTATAGAAAATTACGAATGAATCTGTGACGCACACAAAACGTAAGTTGATAGACACGGGCGCTGTCTAAAACAATTGCCCTGTTAGCCAAGTCTGGCATTACAAGATTTTGCCAACGTTTGCTATATGTTTCGTCACCAAATTGGTGCCAAAATGACACCAAATGTTTGATTACCAAACCATGGTACCAAATTGGCACCAAAAATACACCAAGGCTTGTACCAAGGCTTATACCAAAATGTATCAAGCCTTGTAGCACGGCTTGACACCAAATTAGCTACAAAACCGCATCAAGCGTTGTAGAATAGCTTGACACCCAATTGACTACAAATCCATACCAAGCCTTATATCAAACCATAGATTAAGAATGTACCTAGCCTTGGCGGCAATATGAATGTATCTTAAAATTTTTTGTTCCAATAGAGTGAAAAAACAACACTTATTAAGGTTATTAATATGAATATAACTTTATTTGAAATTATACACAAACTTTTGTTATGTAACATTCAGGCAGTTGCAATAAATATTATATAAAATATTTTATATATAATAAATTTAGTGCGTTAACCTTCCATAATAATTTATTGAACTTCAAATTTCTTAATCTTAATTCTTTCTTATAATTTTTAAATATTTTTATTCGTATTTTGTAATTGTATCAATTAATTTGGATTTGTGGGATATGTATACGAATGTAATAGGGAATAGTGTACAATAAATATTTTGTTCTTATAAGGTATGTAATTTTTATTTTGTCTAAGATATACATTTCAATTTTGATACATAACAATAAAGTATAATTGCAGCCAATTAGCTTGATTAACTTGTGATATTATTAATACAATATGCTATTACATTAAATTGTTTCTCAAAAAATAGAATTTGATTATTAATTATATCACATAAAATCGATTATCCAGATCTCACCACGAGGAGGTTGCTGCAAGTGGAGATCCATAGAAACATAGATGGAATCATATAAAGAAATAAAAGAAAGAATGTGTATTATTTATATACATTGTCAAATTTTCGTTGTCTAGTTGAAAACGAACGTCGGCCAGTTACCAGTATATTATACCATTCAATAATCAGCCGACATTAATTTTCAACCAGATGAGGAAAACCAGATAATCTCAAAAATATCCATCGATGTTCCTTTACATTAATTTTAACAATATATGGTTAACTATATAATATTAACAGAAAAGTACGTAAATTATACTATAAATAGAATATATAATAATATAATATAATAAAAAAAATATAAAAGAATATGTATACTTAAAAAGTAATATAAGTATGATTATAATTTATAATTTAATTTATAATTAGTACATAATAAATATTTCTTCTGTATTTCTGTTGAGGAAACGAAGTAAACATTATTTTAAATGTTAATTAACAAAAATAATTTTGTTACCTAGTGCAAATGTTACAATTACTCACATTCTGCTTTTACTCCATCTTTTCTTCTACGAGATAATCAGTATTGGTCCAATATGATGTTCTTCTGCCCATACTGTCACATGGGGCACGTCTGTGGCGTACCCTTTCTTGGGCAGTCCTTAAAGCAATTTTCATTGCAGCCTCAAACTGTGCGTGATCAGGTTTTTCAATTTTATTATTTCTGCACAGTCCCTCTGGAAAATAATGTGCATAAAAATACGTTAGCATTCCTATTGAAGCATAATGTAACAACAACCATGATGATATGCAAGAAGATAAGTGATTCTTACCATATATTGCCCGAATAATTAAATTGTTGCAAAGAGCAACTTTTGTTCTTGTGCCATACCATGTGACAGATTGTAGTGCGTCATCTTGAAATGCCTCCTTTAGTGTGACATTAATTTGTTCCTTCACATTATAGCCTCCAATGTAATGGAAGTATGCAACCTGAATAAAATAAATGACATAATAAAATTTGAAGATGGATCCAACTAAAATAATTTTACAGTTTAGAAAAGTATAATTTTTGTCAACTTACAATTTCTTCGTATACTTCCTCTGTAGTGTTATTAAATTGTTCTAGTTCTGCCAGTGACGCTATGGGCAGGCAGGGTGGTTTTGAAACTACAGTTGCCTTCGGTTTGACATACTGTAGTATCTCCTGGAGGCTACAATGCAGTTTCCTGTGGATAAGAGAATTATTTTGAATAATATAAGTACAAATGTGGTATATTTCATTATATGGTATATTTCATCCTTACTTTAAATCCTGTCTCACTTCATCTTCAAATTTTGCAATTCGTTGCTCGATCTTTTCCAGTGTTGTCCTGCAAAGATTAATGTTTGTAACAAATTATTTGTTCGGATGTTACAATACTATAGCAAACAAAACCAATACATTTATTTACCTGTAATTATGGCAGCTTGTGGTGGCTGCTTCTGTCTGAAAACTTCTGTGGTGAGGCACTTCCGTACTTCTGCATTGCTCTGAAACAGAAGAATATCTGTGAGGTGTGGTTTCTGCTATGTCTTCTAAGTTATATTGTATTTTTTCATTATTGTAATTATCCTCTTCTTCATCTTCTTCCTCCAATACTTCTTGTAGCTGGAAGAAGTCGTCCTCCTGATAATTCTCCGCATAAAGTTGTACTTTCCTCTTCTTTGGCCGTTCCTCCGATGAGGACGTCGTCTTATACCGAATTGGTTTCGTGATGCGACGCTTTGGCCGGTTCTCCTGTAGAAACAGGTAAGTATGCAGAAATACGAACAGTATTAATATAATATTAATAAAAAGTATGGTGAAAATTTTACTTTATTAACTTCACCCTAAAATTACTTATTTTTCTTCCTTTTTTCGTCCAACGATACTTACCATATCTTTGATGGTAATGAAACCGTAATTGGTTTGTGATCCTTGTCCAGCCATGGTATTTAATAGATACGTCTTCTTCGGCGAATCGAATATTTCTGAACTCTTGGTCAAGAGTCTTAAGCAAAACGTGCATTTCACCCTCATTTGTTTCTTGAAACAAATTCGCAATTAATAAGTGTTGGCGGGCGATGTTTCTATTGGATGCGCAACCTTCGTTCCATTGATCTGTTCGTCCAATGGAAGCATCGCCCGCACATTACTTGCATCGCATAAAAATGAATATGGGCGTAATTATATTAATAATAATGAATACTACAACGTATATAAAAATATGTAAAAAATAGAATTAGTAATGATTAATAATATATTTTATTATACGGTATACTAATTCTATGCGTTGTGGTTGATGCGCAGTGTAATGTGCGGATAATTTGCAGCCAATAGAAACCTCTCCCGCGCAAACGCTGAGTCGCCCGCCATAAAATGAGGATTACCGATTGGTTTACCTTTATATTGCTTTTTTCCCCTCTCTTCCTGTCAGAGTTGGGAAAGCCAATGACTCATAGCTGCAGTGAAGTGCAGTGGACAAGTGGAGTCGGTTAGAGCTAGTTGGAGCCAGAGCCCCCAAACTACCGTATTTCGCCCAGAACCAAATATAGTTCTCCCCCCCGTCTACTTGGAGCGCTAGCGGCGCCACCAACATACACATAACGTCGGTGAAATACGCACACAAGAACATGGTCCTATATATGTGCTGTATAGTATTTATACTTACAAGTAAAAATTATTTTATAATAAAAATATGTTGTGGGAAAAAGAAAAACACTATTAACAAATTAATTAAATATATTGGAATAATATTTTACAGTTTCAATTCAAAATAAATATTTGTGTAACATATATTAAATATTATATACATATATAAAATACACCAAGTTTATGAAATAATATTTATCGTTAATAAACTTAAATAAATAAAATACATCATTTTATGGCCTGGTCCATTATAGTTATTATTGTTTTAAGCTTTGGAGTATAAACCATACCCAACAGGAGATAATTCTGAATGTTTCGCCAGCATTCCAGCTAGCTTTATCAGGGGTCTGAAGATGAACAGTATCAGAAACTATCTCTTGCTGAACATTGCTTACACCTCACACCGTCAAACAATATTAACTTCAATTTCCTAAAAGACTCTTGAGTACTTCTGTGGCCTTTCCAGGCTGCAGCATGGTAATCTCTCCTTTGGACAGCACCTTCTGTAATTGTAAAGAATCATTGGTAAAAATGTCTTTTAAATGATTCAGTATACTACTGAATAATAATAGTCAGCAGTCTGTAAAGCCATACCTGCACTCTGCAATGGTTTTTCATCTTACAACAAATAAAACATGAACATGTACAATTCTTTTTAATTCTTGGTCTTTTTATTAAAATAATGAGTATTACTTACTTCATTCTCATCTCTTGCTCTTGTTGTTGCACCTTTTCGCAAGAAAAACGCCAAGATAACACGCCAAGATTAAATTCAATTAAATTCCAATGCACGCTTCTCCAAACCAAGTTCAATAAAATTTGCGAGTTGACGGGTGAATGGTGGGAACGTGACGTCACGATTTCTTACCTTGTGTACAGTATCGGTGATACAATGTATACATGTAGAGGTGCGCCGCTAGCGCTCCAAGTAGACGGGGGGGAGAATTAAAATCGGCTTCAAGTTCACAAGAATAGAGTTTGGGGGCCCTGGTTGGAGCCATTTGTGCACAGATATTACGTGAAAGGTGAAAGTGATCGAAATGAATTCGAAACGTGAAAAGTTAATTAAATCCTCGGTGTCGAGAAAAGAATGCAGCAGTTATCGCGTAGGCAAATTCGAAGAATTCGGCAAGAAATTTTAGTGAACTCTCGATCAATGTCTACCCAAAATTGTCCTACTGCTAGTGGCAGCAGTAACATGGAAGTTTCATCTTCATTTAATGCGGGTTGTAGCACTAGTGTTGAAGATAACGTGTGTGAAACTTTTTTTTTTTTTTTATCGTCCTCTTCTTCTTCTTCTTCATCATCATGTTCGGAAATTCCTTTCGCTGAACGTTTAGCTGCTTGCTTTGTAGAAAACAATATAAACCATATTCAAGGCAACAGCATTTTGAATCTTCTTAGAACGCATTCCTGCTTTTCTACCTTGCCAAAGGATGTTCGAACCATTCTGAAAACACCACGTACTTCTCGTCCTGTTATTAACGTACCACCAGGGGAATACATTCACCTTGGCATTGAATCTGAAATTGTTAAATATCTGCAAAAATCTTCAGCAGTTATGATTCAGGAAATTCAATTAGATTTTAGTACAGATGGGTGTATGTTAGATAAGTCTGCTAATGTTCAGATTTGGCCAATTCAATGTAGAGTTGTAAATTTACAATCTATTGGGAGGCCATTAGTTGTAGGAATTTATAAAGGTCCAAAAAAACCTAATGACCCCAATGTTTTTTTCCATAGTTTCGTCGCCGAATTTCAATCTATTATTTCTAATGGTGGTATCACCTTTAATGATTCTAAGATACCAATAAAATTGCGTTCTTTCATAGCAGATGCACCAGCCAGGGCTTTTATTTTAAATCATCGGGGGCATGTATCCCAGCACCCTTGTTCAAAATGCAGAATTTCTGGTAGCCAGATTAGCGGTCGATATGTCTTCAATGGAATAAATCATCGTCTTAGAACTGACTCTGAATATATCAGGTGTATAGATGAAGATCATCATAAGGAAGGTAACAGTCCACTTTCAATGTTACCAATTGGGATGGTTTCTCAAGTACCATTCGAATACATGCATCTTCTGTGCTTAGGGGTTGTGAAAAAAATATTATCAGCATGGATAGATGGAAAGTACACACGTTCTTCAAAATTGTCTTCAAGACAAACTTCTTTAGTATCTTCGCGGCTAAATAACTTTAGAAAGTACTGTCCATCAGAATTTTCAAGACGTCCTAGGAGTATTGAAAAGTATTCAAAATATAAGGCAAACTGAATTTAGGCAGTTCCTTTTGTATACAGGACCAGTCGCAATGTTTGGAATACATAGCGACCAACTCTACAAACATTTCCTTCTTCTGCATACAGCTACACGTATACTAGCTGCACAATCTCCAACCACTAAATTTTTTAAATTTGCGGAGATCGCACTTCAAAAATTTGTTCTTCGTTGCGAAACTTTGTATGGAGCAACATTTAGTTCTTATAATGTCCATGGTCTCTTGCACATGACCAATGACGTTAGATGTTTGGGTCATTTAGATTCATTTTCTTCTTTTCCTTATGAAAATAATATGCAATTATTTCGGAAATATTGCAGGAAGCCAGGGCAATTTCTTCAGCAATACTCTAATAGAATGTCTGAGATAGACTCAAATATAGATAGTAGTAGAGTTGCTCATTCATCCAATACCGCTTCACTTCGGTGCCATCAAATTCAATGTAATGGCATGGTGTTGGGTGTAAGTGAACGTGATAACTGCTGTATTTTACGCGATGGGTCAATCTGTATAATTACAGAAATTAAAAAGAATAATGATTACTTTACATTAGGGGTGAAAAAATTCACCAATATTGGTGATTTTTATCATGCAGGGGCAGGGTCCTCTGCATTTCAGATGTATTGCTGTGCTGAATTGTGCAGTGATATTTGCTATATTTCTTCAGTTGAAGTATCTGGTAAATGTTACAGAATGCCATTTTCTGAAGGGTGTGCATCAGATAGCAGTAGCAGCAATGGAGCAGTATTGGATGCATCAACATGGATTGCAGCCGTTATTATACATACTGAAAAGTTGTAAGATTTGTCTTCATAAAATTAACTACTAGTTATTCCCTTTCAATTAGATTTACATGTTTTAATATTCTTTATATATTTCAAAAGATCATGTTTGTACTAATTTTATATATGTTACATATGAATATTTTATTACAGGTAGTAATACGTGCTTTGTGAATGCTGGGATTGTAACAGCAACATATGCATAAATCAGTAGAAGCAAGATAAGTATTATTTTTTATGAAAGGTACTGCATATAAACGCTTAAATTAAATTTGTATATCTATTTATGTTTTTAGGTCTTCAGGAAGAAAGAAGCAGTAGTAAATGAGCATATGAATCATAGTCGTGTTTGTTCGAGCTGTGTGTATGGGCAGTTGTATGTCCATCACGGAATAAATTCGTCAATTTATATTTGTGGTACATACAAATTATTTTGTTCATAATTAATGTTATTAATACTGAATATCGCATTAATACTAATGTATTTTGTTCCATTTTCTTTTTCATGTTAATGGTTCATCGGGTCATGACGGGGAAGGAGATGTGAAGCAGATCATCATTTGAAATGCAAAGGCACATGGTTTTACCTCCATACAAGGACTGTGTTTTAACGTAATACGCGGCGCGCTGCAACTACACGGATGCGTCGAGAGCCGAAGTTGTCAGAGGTCGTAAATCTCTGACCGATCCTTTGACCGACAACTGACCGCGTATGTCCTTACGACCTTTTATGGTGACAAGGATATTAAGATTGAACCACTTGAATTTGAACAACGAATAAATTCTTTTTAATGATATAACACTTATCTATTGGGGAATAAGTGTTGTCAAAGTTCCAATGTTGTTGACTCGTCGGAAAGATGATGTTTTCCGTTAACTTCAAGCGATTATGATGTTTCCCTTGAAGCCGAGTTTAATGTAATGTTAGTGACTTGGTGTTTGTGACGTAGACCCTTTTTTTCGACGCGTGATGTTCTACTTGCGTTTTTCTTGACTGACTTCCTGTCGCATCCTCAGCCTTAAGGAAAACTTAAGGCCCGCCTTTCCCCTGATTTCTCGAAATTAAGAATCCAATCAGGGGTCGGCGACACTGTGCACGCCTACCTCGTGCGTCCGAAACGCGATTTTTTCGGAAGTAGGAAGTGTCAGTGGAGGTGGAAGCTGTGTTGGTGGGGTTTAAACAAATTCGATGAAATTTCCGCCAGGCTTAGGTCCCGATCTGACCTGGGTAACGGTATTCGGGGCTGAGTTTAAGACCCTTTGGAAATTCACGTTTATGACACATGCAATTAGCCGTTGAGGACGAAGAAAGTTGGAAGCAGATGTGTCATGCGGATTAAGAAATAAACTAATCCTCAAAAACGGCTCTGGAGGCTTGCGTGTCATAAACGTGCTAGCAATTTGTGCTTCGGGTATTGTTCCTCGCACGAGCTGCTAGCCATCTGTCGAACCGAATAGTTTTGCGTTCAATAAACGATCCCAAAATGTGTATAGGATTTTTCTAATTTATAGCTATACGTAGCGAATGCAATGTAATTAAAGTATGCTACGGAACAGACTGTAACGAAACAAAATTGAGACAGAGCTGCAATAATAATCATACTAAGTATTCGTGTTTATGTATATTGTTGATGTAGTATTATGTTTATAATAGTAATTATATTGTTAATGTAATAATAAAGAAAATAAAGAACTGTAAATTAATAACTTGTATACCTTATTTATTTCCAAACTATTTTTAAATTTATTTAAAAAGCTAATTCAATGCCGCCATTTTTAAATCATCGAGAGAGCCAAATTTTCAGTAATTTGGTGCCAATTTGGCTTTTAGTTATGATGCCAAGATTTGGTGCGATTTTGGCCCTAATTTGGCGCCAGAACGTGGCACCAAAGTTGGCATGTATTTGGTGCTAATTTGGTGTCGTAGGTTGGTACACGGTTTGGCACCAAAACCCGTGCGTAAAATGGACACAGATGGATCGGGTCTTGGTGCCAAACCTTGTAGAATTTTAGGGACATTTGGTGCCAATTTGGTGTCGATTTGGTGCCCAATTGTTTGCTGGGTGGTGACTACGACACAAGAACACAACAGCAAGTACGGAGGAACAAACGAACGAGGGTCTCGCAAGAACCTTCGAGGCAAAAGCATTGACTAAGAACAGGATAGACCACTTATCCAGTGCTTCCCTTTGTCACCCGGATGTGGGGCTCATGAGCTCCAAATCCGTTTTCATTTTTACCTTTTCGATTGTCTAAAATGTATAACTTTTGCATTTGCTCTTACATTTTGTATATTAAAATACTTTAGAAGTGTTTACATTCTTTGGCAGATAATAAAATGAAAGATATTCTTCCGAAAAGTCTGAATCTTTTGATTATCGGTATTTCAGAGCATATGACACGAAGTCCCATAAGATGATCAGTCTATCGTGTACCTCGTCGATGGCAGAAGGACGCACCCGAGAAAGAGTAACCACGGTAAAGAAACCCCCGCGCGGCTAAGAATAGAATAAACAGTATTCCGGAGTAAACTGTGTACAACTTATTTTCACCCCACGCCTATCACCTCAGATCATGTTGAGCACTTCGGTAGTTCTAATGTTACAGTTACGCTGTACGAGGGTCAAAACTGGTGCAGCAAAAATGGATGCGCTGGAGCTCGCCACATGGGAAGTATTAATGGAGTTAATATTTCCTACGCTCTGTCTTTAATTTTTGCACTTCGTAATATTTTCTCTTGTCAATTTATTGCAGCTTAATAAATAATTATAAACTTTATAAGAAACTTTAGTACACGTTAACGCTTGACCAGTTGCATAATATTTTTTAACAATTTTATTCCAAATTTATTCAATATCTTGTATTGGGCAAGAACATGCTTTTAATGCCGGTGTAGGAAGGTTATCTGGCACACCATTAATCCTCCCCTGAATATAGCAGTTCGAAAGAGTCGTTTCCAGCTCGTGCATTTGGATCCAGTTGGCTAGTTGAAACATTATTGGTTTAGGTAGACCCTTACCCATAGTTAACGAATACAAGTATTGTCAAACAATGATTGACAGATCCTCCCGGTGGACAAAAACAGTTTCATTGAAGGATTCACTTGTAAATACGATAGCTACAGAGTTATATACCATATTGGAAACACGTTTTGGCGCACCAACTACAATAACGTCGGATAGAGATTCTCAATTCGAAGACCAATTGCTTGCGGCAGTGACAAAGTTAATTAGTTACAAGCATTTGGAAATTGCAGTATACCACTCAGCTTCTAATGGCATGGAGAAAAGGTAACATAGATCTCTGAAGGCAGCCATTAGATGACAAAAATCTAGGAACTGGGGTCGCGATTCTTCCAGCAGCTTTATTGGGGCTGCAATCTAGCTAGAAAGAAGATATCGGCTGTGCTGGGTGTCGTTGAGTGGCGATTTATAAGATCGTCTGACGGACCCAATGGCTATGTCACAATATATCGTGGCGGAGCCTCGTTAAAAGGATGGTAGACAGCGATTGGCTTGATGCTAATTTATTTTGTTATTGGTACAGTTGATATGTATAATTTTGTTGTTCCTGTGTATGACGGCATCTGATTCTATGTCTAATGGTGGCGGCTGTTTATACAGTTTCGGCATGGGTTGAGGGTGGAGCTAATTAGTTGGAAAATTAGTGGTGGGAAATAAACAATGGCTATTGATGCGAAGGTGCTTGCAAGTTTGAATTATTGACCTAGTTATTGTATGGGACTCCTCCTAGGCCAGATCGCCATTCACACTCTGACCTCAGTTCGATCAAATGTTATTCCATTGTTTAGACTACATACGTATTCACATTATGAGTGACACCTCAACCACTGTTCGATCGTATTTTAAATGGAACGAGATCGAAATCAAGCAGACCTGAACCGATAGTGTAAATACATTTTTTTTTGTTTTTGTCAAATAGCAGTGAAATGATATGGCTATAGAAATGTGTTTAAAGTACTGCAGAAAATTGCAAAAGTCAACGATTCCTATTTTTTAAACAAATTCGAAAAAAGGAAAATGACGGCCTAAACCTCCCCTTATTTTTACCGGGGCGATCTTCCAATCGGAACAAAACCTCTGACATCGTGGTCAAAAACTGATTAATTTGGCGTGGAATGACCTGTGTGCATATGTATCTAATAGTGCTGGGACTATCCAAATAATCAAATATCCGAATATCCCGATAATGACGTCACACATTTAAAATTGCATCTTAATCGGCGACCTGGGCTCCTTGGAACTACAATCGCAGAATTACTCTATCATCATCAGTTTTTGAAAATCACGCATTTTTGTAAAAATGGTCTATTTTGGGAAAAAGTGAAGTATTACGTGAGAAGTATATGTGTAACAAACGAATTCGATGACCAGCTATGTGACGAACAGTTCATAAATAAATTCAGACAGTATGCAACAGGTTCGATGCCAACAAACGTCACATCACGCAAACAAACGCATTTTAAGTCCAAAGATCTAATGATATGTACACACGTGTTTATTCGTGTTGATCATCTCTGAATCAATCTTAGGAAGGTCCATTCTGAATTATGAACCAGATTTTTTATGTATACTATTTAATAGAATACAAGAATCATGACTCTGTAATTTCGACAGAACAATTAAAACCGGTTTTCGTAAAAAATATGGACAATTAAAATGCTTCAAAACCGTTACCACAGCCAACTCTAGTACTAGCCGTGCTGAAGGGAAAATGGCAACACTGCGAGAGTCCGGTTTCGATATATCTAACCCAACCTACCGTAACGGCCTCCCACTACCTGCCAACCTCCGACCTCCCGGCTACCCAGTCTCCCTCTACCGGCCTTTCGGTTTCCCGCCTATCTTTCAAATGTTTATATTAATGTAGCTATAAAGTCCACATAAAGTTCTCATAATGAAACGGAGCAATAATCCAGGTATTTTATTTATTTATATTCACTCTACAGATCCTTATTTTTGTGTGTAGCAGATTTATTTAATATAATCTACAGCATTTTTGAACATTTTGTTTTACATATATTGTTTCTATAAATTTCATATATTCATCAATAATGCGACGGTATTGTTGTGTTCCCAATTGCAAGGAAAATAATGATAGTGTTTTAAAAGATAATTACAATTCTATATTTTTAATATAGAATTGTATGTCAATGATTTTAGATGTGAATATTTAACGAAATTTCTAATATGGTTAAATTCTTGGCAAAATTTAGACACAAATGGCCATTTAACATTAGATACTTTCAAAGCTCTGCATCAAATTTACTACAGTTCTTTCATAACTTACAGAGTACTGTTTTCAAAATTTTTGTATGTCATATCTTTTAGCTGGAAAATTTACAACGAAAAAGTAGAGAAACGATTTGGAAATTATAGACTTTTATCTGGTTATAATTATCATGTATCATATACCGAAGCAATTCATGCAGAAAAAAATATTAGATTAAAACATATATTTACAAAATCGGCAAGTTCGTTTTCTTTTACTGAAATCAAAAATAAATTTCGAATTTGTGATAATAATAGTAACGATCTTCATGTATCCATTGATGTAATTTCTTTTTTAGGGATCTCCGATTCCACATATTTGTCCGATTGTGTTGTTGATGATTCCATTAAAATTTACATGTCCGGGTATGGGTCCCATTCTGTTGCTAAAAAACTAAATTGCAATATATGTCGATTATTAATTGTGAAGGATAAAGGTAAAACTGTAGGCGATATATATTTTGATCACTTACAAAGAGGGAGCCTTTCTGTTCCCACTGAAGAAGTGATAACCTCATTTATTCATATTTATGCAATAATGGAGACCATAATAAATGATGGTTATTTGGAATCTTAATTTTTGCAATCTGAAAATCATAAACATATTTTATGTAAATTAACATATATTAGTATTCAATTAGATATACATTATTTAGCATTTTCAGATACATGCATTTGTGGTAAAGCTTACCATATTTTGTTTAAATTACTATCAATTTTTTCAAATATTTTATTAAACGATTATGTAAAAACTGTAAAAAATAGTCAGTTGATCACGCGTACAAACATTATTTCTAAAAATCGTAAAAATTAAAAAATTTTAATAGGATCTAGATTTTCAATGATGTTTTTTTTTTCACTTTTCTTCAAACATCAATTTTTATATATATATTTAACTTATTCTTTTCAATATGTTTAAGTACATCAATAGCATTTTATTTATTTGCTTAGTATGTACTATTTCACAAGATTTAAGGTTTTACTAGTAATATTTCAGGAGTATGTTTCGTTATGTTTTGTTATTAGTATTGTAACGCCGTCGCTTGAACTTGATTCAAGTAGTAGGGTGATAGAATCGCGTGAATATTGTTACGTAGGAATCGCGTCCCCCTATACTGTGATTATATTAAGAGCGAAATTTGAAGGCCAGACATATGGTACTGCGTACAGGAAATTCATTGTTAAAGTACTCGCCGCGGGCGATCGAGCAAGGGAAAGTTGGAGAGCAGAAACGAAAACTCGTCAACGAAGAACACCCTCGAGTTAAACTTATTAGGGACCGTACGGAATTTGTCGTTAGCTAAGTCACGCACGACTCTAGAAAATTGGAGGACCCCACATGACGTCCTTCCTATTTACGCACTCCAAGAGAGTCGTAAATTTCCGTAAGGGTCGGTTAGGCTCGCCAACACGAGTTGTCTTAGTTTTACCAAAGTCTCCTTGGGTCCCATGCTTTCTCCAAACACGTGAACACAAGATTTCCCGCGCCCTTGGCGAGGCACCTCCACCTCCACTCGCTTGAGGGTGGACCGAAACCGGAAGGAAGAGACATCACCAGACGGGGCGGACACCACCACCATTGGACCAGGGGAGGACAAGGGACTTTCCAGAGGGAGGATCCAGATACCAGCAAAGAGGGGATCGACCGCAATCGCGCGAAGACTTCGCCGCCAAGAAGGAGAATTAACTCTCGTACGATCCGATAAACATCGAACGTTCTCCCTTGCATCGTCTTGCCGAGTAATATAATTGAACATTCAAAATAAACCTAAGTCACAAAAGTAGTGTCTTTCTTTTATTAATCGCGCAGCGAGCAGACCACTTTAGCGCTCCACGGGCACCTTACCCACGCCGGTGAGATCCGCCAAAAATCCCTATCCCCGCAGGACGCATACGCAACAAAGGAATAAATAATAAAGTTATACATTGAGATATGATAAAAATATTATTATTCACCACATCAACTTAGCTAGGAAACAGATTTACAACAAAAAGTTATGTTTTTGTTATGTTTTATTTAAAATATTTATTTTATTTTATAAAGTGGGATGATATGGCTATTGGCGAACCACCCATTATAATAAAAGAAAGTATAAGCCATGCGCCATGGTAAATACCCCTAGGGTGGTAAGGAAATTTTCCACAATTATAATACTGTTCTCTAACACGTGGGATGGGAGAACATGCTCAACGAAGACGTTGAACAAGCAGCAGAGACACTACAGGCTTGTATAACATCCGCATGCAAGAGAGTCCTGAAGCAGAAGAAGCTCCGACATTCTACTGTCCCATGGTGGACTAGCAACCTTACGAAGCTGAAGCGTGAGACATATCGCTGCAGAAGAGAGCTCCAAAAAGAGACGAATCCAGAGGTAAGAGACAGAATGAAATGCGACTGAATTATTGTCTTCATAAGCTTCTAGGCGGCACAAGGCCCCAAGCTTTGCTGTTCCGAGGCGTTAGCCTATACCAGCGATGGAAGGGTGCGTATCACCACTTTCAAGGGTCACGTCCGTAGATGTTATGGACGGCAGGCTTGGGAAAGCCCCTCCTTCACCGCTGAAGGATCATGAGAAGGGTAAACTGTCCCTTTCGGGAGGCGAACCTTTTAGCCGCTACACCTGTGTAACCAGCAAGCCAGTTACACATGTGCACCGTTGCCCAGCGGGGACCACGTGGAGGTAAGGTTGCCAGTGCAAGACTCAGTCTCTAGCGGGCATACGTGTCGCCACGTATGAGTTTTGCGTCAGAAGCTTTCGCTGCTGGGCCGTCCATTTTGAGCACCAGTACGCTAATGTGCACTGTCCCGCGATGCCGCAATGGGGTTTGCCACATAAGAGCCATTTGGTCAACGACGCCGACTCGTGGCAGTGCTGTATTAGCAGTCGCAGCGGTGGATCTTAGTTTCTCTTCCGAAGAAGGTACTTGTGGCGGGAACCACGAAGAGGTGTCCACTTACTAAACTAGATCTGCATAAGGTCTGGTCTCGGATACTAGGGACACAAGCACCCCGACCCCTCAAACGATCGCTTGTCCCGGCTACTAGCAACGCAGACCTCCCCGACACCCCAAACGACTGCTGATCTCGGATACTAGGAAGACAGGCTCCCCGACACCTCAAACCACCTCGCCTTAAGAGAGTCATAGTTACTCCCGCCAATGAAATGCGACTATAGGAAATCCAGAAACCGTTACATCTCAGAGGTCAGAATAGCTAAGAAGGATAGTTGGGAAAAATTCGTGTCGAAGGAAGGGAACGCCAATCCATGGGGCATAGTCTACAAACTCTGCACCCAGAAAATAACACCAGAGCGCGCCTTGGCTACGTGCGAGTCCGGATCTACCCAAACGAAGACTTGGGACGAGACCGCAAAAACATTCCTGCAGGCTCTAGTACCTGACGACAGCGAGGATAGCACAGACACACAGAAGGAAAGAAGATCCACATGTGAGACAGCTCCAAACACCAGCGACTGTA
>JAMYCR010000205.1:0-41103 GCA_028830335.1 Eucera pruinosa
ATTCTGAATTAATTTAGGTAAACTGAAATCGAACATTATGATTAAATATTGACGATGTTATACATGATACTTCTATTTTTATAATTGGTTTTTAATTAATAATGCTTTGTATAGTGCAAATACTAACTTTCGGTAGAAGTTTAAATCTGAATGCAAAAATTGTCTCAGAATATAGTTGTACTAAATTTTTCATACTTTAACATTGATTTGAAACATATGTTTGTTTATTGAACAAAACTTTTACTTCTAATAGTAATTGTGATGTACCAATGAACTACATGATAATTAATTATGTTTACTCATGTGCAGACTGCGGATATTTATGCAAATATACTACGTTAGAATGAGGAAAAGGAAAATATAAATATATGATTTATTTAGTTATTTGCCAGAAAATACGTATATAAGTCAATCGAGATTATATTAATCAAGAAAAATAGATAAAAGCTGAGAACATAAAAAATTCAAATGTTTGAGAATTCGAAAGTTTGTGATTTCAAAGATTAGAAAATTTGAAGGCTTGAAAAGTCAAAGCTTAAAAATTCGAAGTATTAGAACTTAAATCTTTGGAAATCGTTTCAATTAAACAAGATAATTTTAAAGCAAACGAATATTTCTTTAAAATTCTCTAATCGAAACGACAATTTCATGTGCACCAGTCTACCGATTAAAATGTCTTTTATAAACGTACTGATAATTATGAAACTGGTTTAATAAAAATTAAGAAAATATAATTTATCATCTAGTTTGTACTATATTTTGACTTAGTCCACTTTGATAATCACCAGTATAAGTATTTTTTGTCTTTCATTATACAGTGAATCAATTTCTCATTGTACATTATTTTCTTAAACTTCGAAACTTCTTTCTGAAACTTCGCAATATTTCCACTTCTTTATTTCCGTTTATAAATATGAGAATCTATTAAAATATTCGCAATTTACTTTTACAGGGTGAGACACCCAAAACACGTCACCTAATCATCTTTTATAGTTATGATGATACAATAAATATTTCATATGTTAGCGCAATCGTATTAAAAAATATATTCTATATACGGGATATTTTTATGTCAAGATTAACTTTTCAAAGTTTTCAACTTCTTGCATAAATGCTTGCTACAGACGATAATATAATGCTGCAGTAGTTTGTTTTAAATACTTTACCATATACGCTATATAATTTTACTATTATCATAAATATGATAATATCGTTTATAAACTATTTAATTTATTACAGAGTAACTTCACGCAATAACACTCTCTAAATTTCTCTCTAGAAATTTTGTTTTATAATTTGTATTAATCGCAGGTCTAGGTTTTGGTAATAAAATATATCAGAAGGCATGAAGTGATGCAGCATAACCATTATATCGCAATGACGTGGTTACGTGTATCCAAGTGTTGATTATATGGATGCTTTAACATCGTTGTATTAAGCTTGGTCAGGGTCAGGTGAGACACTATAAATATTTCTTGCAGGAAGTTTGGATTACTCTTGAATAAAGATCGATCATGACGTGTTCGATCGCCAATTAGTAGACAGAATCATCGCATATAATAACGCATTCCTCTAACACTTGCAAGTGTATTTTCAATTACGAATTGCAAAAGATTGATGATTCTAATGGTGACTACAAGGAGATTAAAATATGTATAATTCATCATGTGCTTGCGGGTTTCCCAGTTCTACACTTCAGCAATTTTAAACCTCCTTCGAAATAATATTTCATATTAGAATAATACGAAATTTCACATGTTACAATTTGCTACTTTGCCTTTCTTTTAAACTGCAGCAAAAAGATGTTATATCTTGCGTGAAGTTTCAGATTTTATATAGACATGCGTGGAAGAACACATTTTTCAATTTTAACAAAAAACTGAACGTACTACCTTTTTCATATTGCCACAAATCAGAATTGTTTTTTTCTAGAATAATAAAAACTGATAAAATTAATCTACTTACTGAAATAATTAAACCAATGAATGCAACTGTGTTTATAACGTAATAAGTTTTAGGATAGACTGAATAATGTTGAGGTATTCTTATCAATTTAAAAAGATTTTGCATTTCAGGGAAAATGTTAAATTTACACCGAGAAATGTTAACGAAATATTTGACAAATTCATTGAGATAACTGTATAATTAATATAGAACCTTTTTCGCAATGACATTTTTAATGTTACAGTTATTTAAAATTTTTCTTTTGCTATTGTAAAGCACATAAACAATTATTATAATAATACTTTACTTTTAAACTTCTTATATATTGTAAATACATCAAAACGTTTCGGCATTGAATTTTGCTTTCGAACAGAGAACGATACATGTCATGGTTATACGTGAAATATAATATAGAAATATAATTTATCGATTTAAAAAATTCTACTATTATACTGTTATTGTAATTCTAACACATTTATTTACTTTTTCCTAGAATTCTCTTTTCAATTAAGTGATAATTTTAATTTTTCGCTGAATATTTATTAATGTTAGAAAGTGGTAGAATCTTAAGATTAATCAAATTACTACTTAAATTATGGTTCCATAAAGAAAGTTTTGTTAATAAAAGAAGAAACACATTTTCAAAAGTATATACCTATTTAAAATGAAATACAAAACAGAATATGTTCTATTCGAATGTTGACGTTTGCCTATAAAAATTATTTATTCTATTTTTATTTAATCAAAATACAGTGGCATTTTATAAAATTCTAATATAATTAACAAGATTGAAATTAAGAATCTTAAAATCTAAAAAGATGTATAAATTTAATGTAAAAATGTGTGAGAGTCAAAAAGTAATATGTAAAATTCTGAATAATGAAAGTCGAAAAATGTTATCAGGCTTACATGTAGGAAAGCCCAATTTATCTTTTTATAGCGATCAATTGGTCGAGTTTCACGATCATATTTTCTCCTTCGTTTGCATCGCTTTCACTTTTACGAGTCAAGAATCTTGTTCATGTGAATCGATGCGACTGTATTCGTACATACGAAGCGTCATCTTTGTCAGTGAAACTTTTATATACGCGTATCATGTTAATGTCTCATATGTTCCAATTTTCTCTTCTTTTTCTTATATTTTATTCGATACTTTTTTTCTTTCCTGTTACTTCTAACAATACATTTTCTCCCCTCAACGTAATTGTCGTAATATCTTTCAACATCTAAAGAAAATGAGGTTGTACATTAATGAAATTAGTTGTAAAATAATTAATGAAAGAATTAAAAAAAATTTAATTAAAGAAATGTAGTGGTCGGGCCCTTTAATGCCTGCGAATTTTCAACCACTCCAATTTCGAAACCTTGAAATTCTAAGCTTTTAGTTGTTTCATCTTTTCAATTTCCAAGTCAACAAATTTTTATATTTGCATATTTCGAAGCCTCGAATTTCCAAAACTTTAAATCTTTAAACCCTTAAATTTCCAAATCTTCCAGTTTCCAAGCTAGAGAATTTTCAAATTCACAAATTTCCAAGTTTTCCAATTTTTAAAGCTGTGAATTTCCATATCCCCGATTGTCGAAATCTGCAAATTTTCAAATTCTAGAATGTCCAAATTACTACATTTTTAAAAATTTAAATTTGCAAGTCTGAATTTTCATAGTTTCGAATTTCAAGCTATCAGATTCCTAGGATTTTCGACTTTCAAACCTTTCCACGTTTTCAAACTGCAAATTGTTAAATCCTTGAATTTTTAATACTCTTCGTCTTTTAACTATTTTATTTAATCAATATTTACTTCCAACGAGTAACTGTCATTTAGTTATTCATTTAACCTACTTATTTATGTATATCTCAATCAAAAATAAGGAAATATGCTATTTATGATTTGTAATTTCATATACACCACCATAATACATATGGTGTTCCAAAAAGGTTAAACAAAAATTTGGGTATAAGTTTTATGCATTAAAACAAGAAAAAATGCTCTTATAAACATTTCTCCTAAAACATATCTGTATTGAGATATAATTTAATTTGGCAATGATGGTATTTTAAATGTTTTAATTGGCATTTTAGATTTTAAATGTCTGTGAGTTTATCTATTTCCTTCTTAATATTTATTGGAGCGATTATAGGAGCTTGCGAATGTATTTGAGCTAATCTCGTCATTTTTTAATGAATTCAATAATATACGAGAAGACACGTCTAAGTACGTGTACATCGAATCTCGTGAGGGACGCTCCGAATAGTTTTATATTCATCTTTTTGTCAGTGATTCTCGCTTTTGAACATATATTTACATGGACTTTTCTTCATGTTTTGATACATAGAAATTACACCCAAATTTTATATCCAACCTTTCTCAAGCACCGTATATAATTGTCTTTATTTTATAAACTTCAACATGTCTGTAAAAAGATAAGATAAAGGTGTACCAACGAATTTGAGTCCACTTCTTTTAGTTAATCCAGCATTTACTTTTAATAAAATTAGATACTTACTTGATCGTAACTATAATTGTTGTTATTTACTATATTTTTTGGGCAAGCTATAAATTCCTAATCGAGAGAAAGCTTATTTCTTTGATAAAATAAATTCTTCAAGCCATTTCAAAATAGTGCATTACGTATTGGTACACCTAATACTTATACGGTGGAATCCGCTTATTATGATCACTTTGGAATTTACAACTTTTGATAAGAATAACCGACTGAAGAGAGAATACAATCTTGTCATTATTAATCTTAATTTATTACAAACAATTATGACATGCGTACAAAGTTGAATAGGTATTACTATCTTTGTTATTTAAATTTGCCGACTGCGTATTTTAAGTCGTGCCTTACATGCAAATTATTATAAGGTTCTTTCTCTACATCTCTTTCCTATCAAAAATTCTTGCCATACACCCGTGTGACTAAAAGATAAAAAGTATGTTTCGGTTAAAAGTAAGTTTTGAAGAAAAGGTCTAGCTAGTACGAATTTGCTTAGAATTCTTATCGATTATCCTCAATTGTATTTATCACACGTGATACCATTAACCGAAGTTTGATTATAATAGGCGAATTATTTTGAATGAATTTTACATAGAATATTTTGGGACCGACCGATTAATAACTGGATTCCACTGTATTTTCTTTTCATAAAAATATGTAAAATAGGAAACATAAAGAGGAAAAACCAGACTATTTTTTTATAAACGTGTTAAATCATTCCTTGGCCTCTATACTGAAAAGAGATAATGTTTGAAGAATCTCGTCAAAAATTAAATGAGACGTACTTACGAGGGCCAATATTCTTTTTCTTCTGCGTAGCATCCATTTATAAAGTAAACAAAAGACAACACTGAGAAAAGTTCCCATTACTAGTAAGAATAAACAATTGCCAGGAAGTAGATAGAATCAAAAACATGATCTCAAGCATTCTGTGAAAATACATTCATGTTTTCTGACATTCTAATATTCCTTTGAATAGTAGGTAGGCGACGGATGTTTATGCAAATTTATATATTTATATAAAAGAATAAAATAAAAATAAGGATAGATAAACCTTGTTTTATAATGCTGACCGTCACCTATTTATTGTAAAAGATATTTTAATTAGCTTTTGCACATTTCAATGTCGTATATTTACATATAGATCTGCGATCTAATAATAGGTGACTCAAATACCTCAGACTTGTAAAATTTAATATTTTCACACAAAACGATATTATCACTATAGCATTGCAACGTATACATAGAATCTCTAAAAACGGTATGTGGCACTTATCGTTAGTAATATTTAAACATATACACTCCCTTCCGTAGTGAACTCGAAAATGAATTAGAAACACATTCTTCATAGGTTTAAGTAAAATGTTTCTTGCGATTTTGAAGAAGCAGTTTTATAATAGCGTTATAGTAATATAATTAACTCTATTACATAGAATTATTCTCACCCTACTGTAACGTAATGTAACTATTGTACAAATCATATTGAGTAATGAGTAACCCACTTTAAACATAACGAAAATATAACGAATATTCTTGAAATAATTAATTTAAACAAAACTTCATTTTCAGAAATAGATTTAATACTCGAAAATGTGTAACCTGTAAGATATAGCTGTTTTCTTGTCGGATGGATTCCGATTAAAACCAGTATAAATTGTGAATAATTGAGTCGACCTGAAAGTTGCTGCAGCTTTATACCACTTATCTTGAAAGAATGACTTTCATATGACCTCGGATAAGTTTTAAATAACCTTGCAATGACTTTTAAATGGCATGTACTTTGAAATGATCTATGAATGACCTTCATATGTCCTTGAATAATCTTTAACTGACCAGCAAAAGTCTTTGAGTGAATTTATACAATACTAAAGAAAACATTAACTTTAGAGCACAAACGTTAATCAATGTTATCGCGCAACTGTTTCTACTTTCTTTCCATGACACAATATTTTGAATTTGATTAAACATTTTATCATCAACATTTCATTAGCAAAATATAATTGTTACAAATTAATTTTAAATATTCATTGATTTCAAAGCATTTTATAATAATATAATATTTTGACAATTTCCGTAAGCTTAGTCAGTCATAAAAATACGAACTTTTGTGATGTGCTAAATAGTGCATCATAATGCATAAATTAAGATGATAAATAATTTCATACAGACGTCGCAATGACCTTGAAATTTCTAAAATACCTCTATCTCTGAAATGAAATTATGGTGCATGGCTCGAAAACATTCAGTTTTTTCTTATGAAACTTCTTGCTGGCCTCAAACATTTCGAAGCTGTAGTTCGGTCTATTTAAATTCGGACATAATATAAATAAAGTAGAGTGTGCAAAAGAAACCGCTGTCACAATGTCGTAAATAATCATATCACATATTGGTTCCAATACATATATACTAAAACGATCACATAATATAATATTCAGTTTCTCTTTATCGCTTGTATTTCTCAGAAACTCGAGTCTACTTTCAATTTTTCACATGTAAATCAATATTTTTATACAACGAAAGTTGTAGACAATATTCAAATAAATGTGATCATTTTAAAGAGTATAAGTTTTCTACGACTTTTTGTGAAATCAAGGCTAAGAAAACAAGACGGAGAATGTCTACTTTTATCCTGGAGTATTGAACTTGAAGAGAAAATAAAATGATGTAAAACAGTTGATGAGTTGGGGGGGAAACGAACATAGTACATACCAAATCGAAATGAAGGCTTTAGTATCATGTATTGAAACTTAAAGGAAACCTTTTGACTATAGTACGTAAGTATAAGTTGCGAACAAAAAGTTCAGAGACTTCTGTCATCATTTGTGTACTCGAAGATGTAACAAAATTTGTAATGAATCTTCTATAGAATAAGCTCTTTCTATAAGTATACATTGCTGGAAATATTTTTCCAACTTGTAAACGCATCTTCATACAAACACTTTCAGTACATTTTTCGATTTAGCCATTATTTCTTCTTGCGTCACAACAGGTTTCCTTTTCGATGCCCGTTTTGGACGAGGAAAAAAAAAGAAATCTGCTGGTGACAAAACGTTTTGCAACATTTTAGTAACTTCTGATGTACATTTTCCAAAAGCAAAAGATAATGCACATTCTCTGCTCGTAAAAATCAGACCTCAATAACCTTTTAACGGTGTAACTTTGTTTTTTAATTTTTTATCTATTTGCGTATTTATATATACATAAACAATATAATTTATATAAAAAATTGCTTATCTAAGCACTGTCAAAATTGTAAAGCTTTTAATCATTTAACAATGGAATTTTATTTTGAAAATTTCTATCTACATGACAAGTATACTCGTCTTTAATCCAATAGTGACCATTTCCTTATGATGAGTATACTCGTCAAACACCGTTAAAGGATTGAATATCTAAGGAACGAAAAATTTACAGTGATTGCTCGTGAACAATTCAATCGACTATTCCGATATTTAGAATAAACTTAGCAGAAACATGAAGAATGATAACTTTAAAATCCCGTACATTTACGTTGTTTCTAATATTACCTGATGCGAAAGTCCCCGAACTTTTTGATCACACCTTGTATATTAGAAAGGAAGGGCAAGTACAGACCAAAAAAATTAGAGGACAAAGAACCCTTTGTACGAGAAAGGACGATCAATGTCACATTTCTGCACTGGAAAAATGATTAAAATTTGGACTATAAAAAAAAAAAGAATATTAAGGTTTGAATTGTATATAGTGGAGCCAGGGGAAAGAACTTTACAAATTTTGAAAATTAGATACTAAACATTTTACTTTTTGTAACTACAATCGTTTTTACTCTGAATTCTTCAATCGTTTTTTGTTCATTTTTTTCTAATGCCTCATTAATAGATTGCGGATGTTTATACACTTAAAATATGTCGAAATATACGGAACATAACTTCATTCATTTAGCGCAACATTCTTCTGGATGACGAGTTTAAATATTTGAATCTTTATAATTTTGTGAGGGCAGCATAGAAGGAAGGCCAAATTTGTATAATAAAATATCAAATTAGAACACAGATATTATATCGTCATTCAGTGGTATGACTTCTCATTTACCATTTTTCTTATACCAATAACTCGAAAGTGACAAATTGGGGATTGTGTTGTTATTGTAATAAATGAGCGATATGTGAAATATGACGATATAATATTCGAACATATTATGCAGAAATATGTCGTTTGTCTATTGTCTCAAAATGATCAATTCACAATTGACCAACATTAGTGTGTTAAATGCACTTTAGTAAACTATAAAAAACAGTTGTCAAAATTAATGATGGAAGTATAAATTAACACGTTGGCATGTCAGTTAACAATTTATCATGTTAAGACACCAGCCACATTCTGTAAACTTTTAATTATAAACTTCTCTTCATATTCAATAAATAATATCGTATTTAAAAGAGAAACATATAACAAACGTAGATAAAGTGATTTAAATGTGAGGTACCACTTTTATCCTAGCATTTATTGCCGGACTTATTGAAGATACTTAAATTTTTACACAACAATGTATATATATATATATATATAAAATGTTAGCTTTCTGACGTAGAATTGAAATATGCTGAACAAAAGTAATGTTTACTACAAGTTACAAATTTCAAGTAAAAGTAAAAATCTTCATTTTTGAAAGTGTGGTCCAAATATGAGTTACTCATAAAATAATATAAAATGAAAGTGAAAACTGTTTTTTCTTTTTAGAAAACTGTTCTTTTTATTTAAAGAAGGTAAAAGAAGCTCTTAATGTCAGTATTATAGTGTTCTTAGAAAATTAATTTTTACTTCAACAGATTACTGTTAAAACGTCGAAACAAACATATCTGGGAGAACTTTAACGATCGCAGAATTTGTAACTATGATACTGTTTGCAATAGCATAAATTAATACAACAAACGATAATTACTATTTCTTCTATACAACTTCATTTGCATCTCAGTCGTAATTTTGCACCGTTTCCGATACACGGTAGCAGTTAATAAGCCCTATAATTTAACTATCCCATATTCAGAGCCTAGTCCATATTTTAACCAACTCCTCTAAATCAAATATACAATATAAGCATCTCGAAAGCCAAACTGATCAGTTTTATCTTTTTTATAAGTATTTTAATTTTATTATCCAGGAACATAATTAATGTTACACTTCCCAATGGTTAATTTAATTCACTCTTGATAATTGACTAGTTTGGTTTCTGCTAATGTAAAAAATCTATGCAAACTAGTACATGGTTGAAAACATCTAAAAACAAAACTAGTCTCTATCCAGGTCACACGTTATCATCGATTTCCCATAAAAATACATATATATTTGCATAAATATCCACAATCTACTAATTAAAATACAAATTTTATGTTACAAGGAATACAATTAAATTCATTAAACATTGTTTCTGGCAGGTGGATTAAAGTATTCAGAATTTAGTTTCTAAAAAAAAAGAAAACTGTTTTACGATATTCGTTGTTTTCTCCTTTTACCAATCAAGTTTAAGTAAATGAATCTTAACAGATGTATAACTGTTTCCTTCATCTCGTAGTATAGCGGTTAGTAGATTATAGCTATGCCAGCTGGAGTTTAATATGATTGTCGGTTATATTTGATAAAAAGTCGTTCGAAAGGCCTTTAAAATAAACTGCCTGTATTCCATCAATCAAATAATTGCAAGATCAAATTTGCTGCAATATTCTTTTTTTTTGTTATAACATGTATTCTTTCACTAATCTGCTAAACGGAAATTAAATGAAACACGAAATTAATGAAAGCGCCATTGGTGCCTTTCACATATTTCTAGACAAACGAAATCAGTAAATGTGATGACATGATTAAAATTGATGTATCATTATCTACAATTTTTGTCACAAAATAAAATTAGATTTGCAATTGCGAAATCTAGAGGTAGCTATGAGAGCTTGAAAAATACAAGTAATAAAAGAACTCTATTGTATGGTCCCTTTTTGGTTATGTGACGTTTATATAATTGTAACCCAATTGTTATTAAAATTTTTATTTTCAAAATATGTACCAAATTTTCTACTTAACCAACATCAAAACTTCTTAACTATAGTTAACAGAAAATAAGGAGGAATACGTTTCACCACGAGTATTATAATGAGACTACAAATATCTATGCAAATTCGTATTATTATAGAGGAAAAATATAGAAATGGGATCGCAAGAGAAATAGTTTGGTATTGCATGTATTTGTCAGCTTACTGTTGTTTACATTCGGTAGTGGAAGTTTTTAATAAACAAATATTAATTATAATAAAAAACACTTCAATGACATATTATAAATATTTATTTACATAAATATTTTCAAGCCATGAATTTGCTCGGTAAATGTGAAAATGCTAAAAATTGTAAATATTCAAAACTGTATTTGAGTTTCTACGAATAAACACCAACTCTTATGAAATCCTAAAGGCTCAAAATTAATTTGTACACTTAATATTCATAGCCTGAATATAATATAAAGATTATTCAAATCTAAATCAAAGAAACAATCAAAATAAATATTTAATTTTCATTATGATATTATCAAACTAGCTAACACTTTTAACTTAGGGTAGTAAACGATTAAATAAGAATTATATTAAGAAACTGATTATTTATTACATGTACAAACTAATTCAGAGCTCTTTTTCATAAAATTCTATGTTTATTTACGAGAATTCAATTAAAAAGTTGAGGTTTAATACAATCATCGTTATTTTAGATGACCTTTTCCTACTTGAGAAACCATTACCGAATTTTGCTCGTCGAAAAAAATGGCGATATTAAGTAGTAAAAATTACGAACGCTTTGAAAATAATTGCACCGAATTAAGTTTTACAAATAAGACATAATAATTAACGTTAGTATTGATTTGCTGATGACATCATTGCCTGCGCTAAACATTAACCCGTTAATTATTATTAGTCCTCTGCGAATGAGTACCAGTAAATAACTGCTTGAGCATTTTGGATTTTCTGGGCGCATTTTGATTTTTATATGAAAAAATTATAATTGATATTATTAATAAATGGACAAAAATTCCTGAACAAATATTAGAATATCCTGTCCACAAAATGCCAAATTGATCATATCTTTAGATAACATTATATAATATAATCTATGAAAATGTATATTGTTATATTACATCACAAATTTATTACTGGATATGTTAATAGTTTCAATTTTAGTGCAATGTACGTAAAATTAAACAAATCTCTGTATTTTAATAGATTTAAAATACTTTTTCTTGTTCTGTATCCCGATATTGAAGTAAAATGTAAAGTTATTAATTGAAGAATACAAAACACTTACCACAAGAAGCAAAAACAATGGCATTCTTTGCATTTTGCATAGAGCGAATATCAACGGATATTCGCTTAAAGATGAGATTAATTTTAACTTATTTTTAAGTCTTATTTGTGAAGGTATAGAAAGCAATCCTCTCAAGTCTAATCACAACCGCTTACTGATCCACAGCAGCCAAGTTGAAGTCGAATCACAGTTAAAAGCCTACGTGAATAAGCCTACGTGTCCGTACTTGGGAGAGCAGGCCGGACTTACGCCTTCGCAATTTTCCTTTACGGATTATAATATCATTGTGTATTTCGTATACAGTGGGGGACAAAAGTATTCGTCCAATAAAAATCTGGAAATAAGAAAAAACGTATTTTCTAAAATTCCCAATTGTATAGATCAAATTGGAAACGATATTAGCGTTAAGGAAACAAAATGTTTTTCCTATCAAAAATAACGTGAATGTTATGCTGAATACGATGATAAATGCTGAAAGAGCTAGGCAAATTAAAGTTTAATGAAGTCAATGACTAAATTAATAATTGCTAATTAAGCAATTTTCTTACTTTTTCTCACAGTTTTGGTTTATACTGGAAAGTTTCGTTTCTGGCATTTATATCATACATTATTTTGACATCTCAAAATCAGTGGCATCAACTTCGTTTATGATGGGGTTATATAAAGAAAAAGGTTGAAAAAATAAATAAACGACTCAGTTACTCGTTAATAAGCATGCATAAAACCTATTGAAACTACATTGTACACAATAATTAGAAAGGTAAAAAGCTCGGAAAGTTGATAGTTTAGAATTCGAAAGCTTAAAAATTCAAGATCTCAGATATTAAGAATCTTAGAACGTTGATAGCTTAGAAATCTAAAACTTAGAAGTTCAAATGCTTAAAGATTCAAAGTTTTGACAATTTAATAGCTTGGGATTCGAAAATTTGAAAATCTTGCAAATTCAAATTTTTTGACTTAATCATCCAAAAGTTTGAAAATCGGAAAAAATGGAAATTCGAGGATATGAAAATTAGCTAACTTAAAAAATTGAAAGATTTAGGAATCATCTTAATAAAACAAAATAATTTTAAAGCAAGAAAATATTTCCTTTGATACATCTCCATCTGAAATGGTAATTTCCTATAAAGAAATACAAATTATTTACAGTATCTTCTAACTTATAATTAAATTGTAGGAGTTTATGCATTTGAAATATATCGACACATAAGTAAAATGTATGATATATGAAGATGTAGCATATTGGAATTTGCAGAAATTTCTACAATATTTACAAGAAATATGTCATAATATCGGAACCTTTATTATTTAGACTTTATAATTATAATTGAAAATTAGATTATCTAAGTTAAAAATTCAGCAAAATAACATTAGATTTTATAGAATAAATATGATTTGAAATACTCGATTAATATAGTTTTGCCGAATAAATATGATCTTAGAAAAAAAATATGGAAACAAATACTAAATATGTAAAATATGTAAAACAAGTGTTACATGGTTCGAACTCTTTAAAGTCTATCAAGATCGCACCTTATTAAGAATTTTCTATAACAATATAAAAATTTTCATAAACATTTGCAATCTACCTATAAAAATTGACAGTTCACAGAACAATAAGATTTCACAGGAATAAATGTATCCCTATACTACCATTCGTTAATATCAATATTAAAATTAATATTTTGTACGATTACAGTGTTCATGAATAACAGCTTGCAATCTATTTAATTTTTAACAAAACCAGATTCCTCTTTCAAAATCTCTTTAAGATGTTCCTTCAGTTTAATATTGTGTTTTCTTATTCGTTTTTCAAGTACCCGTTCCATGTACGTGTTTAACAGTATAACTAACAAATTAATTAAAATAATCGGTTGTTAATTTGCCATAAAAATTATATAAACTTGCAGCAATGCATTTTTGAGAATATTCCATAATTTTTGGTACAAAATTTACATAAAAATCTATTTTACCTACGGGCCGCTTAAAGCTTTTAAAAGTAAAGAACAAAGTAGGACAAAAAATTGGATCTCTAAGACTTATGGCAGCTATACGCTAGGAAACTATTTAAAGTCTACACAATGTATAGAGCCCGCATGGTATGAGCTGTACCTGAAACGTTAAAGTTCTATTGAAGTATTTCGATTTGACATATTTAAAAAAAGGTTTATCTAGCAATTTGAGAAATCGGGATTCTTGAATTGCGAGGCTTCCACAAAGATGATGTGCGAGACTGTAACCCCTCCCAGTCCCCCCCCCCCCCACCCCACCTCCAATTGATGGCTGTTTACTTGTATCATATATTTTTTTCTAGTATTTATCATTCGTATTTTTTTGATACAAATAAGTGTACCTCAATTGTCGGTAATTCTAGTATTAATGGCGTTCAAATCTGTCTGGTGATTGCATGGTTATACAGTCAGTCGCAAAAGTCTACATACATTACGAAATTTTAAATATTTAAGAAAAATATTATTAGGTATGATTAACATCTCAATGGCCGATAAATAAAACTAGTTTCCGAATTAGTTACTGATTTTATTTCTTATGCGCTCGTCAACTGTGCGATATATCATCAATGGCCCTATCCACGTTTTTTAATAATTACTATACATTCTCTCATAATTTAAAACTAATTTAACAATTTAAATCATTTCTTTCCCGTTTCATTTAGAAATAATTTTAATGAAATCTGGTTTGGGGTCATTTTTATCAGGAGAACTTTAGCAACTTAACAATAATAAATTTATGGAGATCTACTAAAAATTATAAAAATATTTATTTCAATTGAATGATGATTCATCCAAGACGTTCTCCACCGACTCGCCAAACGATACCCAAGACTCGTTCACTACCAAAAGTGGTCCGTCTTGTACAACGGTACATTAATTGAGGAAAAACATTATGTACTACGCAGCCATACTGTGCTGTAACGTAATGATTTGATAATTAAAATATTATTCGCTTAAAGAGCAAATGATCAATCTTAAAAAGTTATAAAGTCAACAGAGTAACATCTATGAGCGCTTATAAAAGAAGAAAAACGAAACCTTTCGCTCATAAATAATCATTGATGTGTCCGTTTTATTTAAGACGTACAATTGTAATCAAGTTCTATTGTGAATATAAAATCTTTTGAAAGTTTCGGAATAAAGAATTCACAGTCGCTTCGGAAAGTAATTTAATGATCGTTGGCACGCATATATATTCGCAATATAATAAATGAATAAAAAAGTATAAACTTGATGTATGTGCTATAAACGAATAGACTACGTTATCTTACTAAAAATTTACAAAACAGTTAACAATTTTTCACGATTCGCTAGTTTTCAATGTCCAGAATAAATCCATAAATTATTCTTTCGTAATTTCGAAAATTATGAAAAAGGTCTTGTCGTTTTTTGACAATGTAGTACTTGAATTACAATATATTCGTAACTATGTCAACAATTTTACAAAGGTAAATAAAATCCGAAAACAGAAAGTTAATCTATCACTTGGAAAGAAAACGTAAAGGTTGGTTGCCTTTATCATATTTAATATCATTTTGAAATAAAAAGATATAGTCTCACAAGAGCGTGTCACAGATATCTACCAAATACATCAAGTGTAAAATCCAAAAAACAATAATAATTCAGAAGTAGGTAGGCTCCAACGGTACGCGTTTATTTTGGAGTTTTTAATATTGTTTCTATTTTCTACTTCGAGAGACGAGCAATGAATTGAATAAATACAGCAATATATCTACATAGAGCACTGACCAAAAATTATAGATCACCTATCAACAAAATTACTAATATATTTAAATATTTTTACTATTATTGCAATTAATAGCGTTAAAAAATATGATTAATTTGAAATTGTGAATAGGAATTGGAAATTATATGAAGCTATATTTAACAATGGTGTTTAAGCTTTAAACATTAAACTTATTATTAAAATGCGCCATGACTTTTTATACATACTTTTAATATGTGTATTAATTTTTACGCTTTATGTTGTATTACTATTACAAAGGTAAAAACGCAGTATAAATCAGGAAGGAATGGTATGAATTATAATAGAAAATGCTAATATTAAAAGACTTTTTATGTTTTAAGCGCTTGATAGGTTCTCCTAATAGAAGAAAATAAAAAAATTAAAAGCTGGAAAACTTATCCAAATTGTTAACTGAAAAAAATGAAAAATTTTTCAGAAATTAAATGATGGCTGTCTAATATAGTAATAAATTATTTTTAAAATCGGTAATAAATTGCGTAATAAAGTATTACAATAAAGTCTTTAAAATACAAAACTTTTTAGCTAATCTGACATTTAGACATTTCCACGTTATTGGAAAGACATGAAATTCTGTAAAGTTAATAATAACGAATGAAAAAAAATAATTGAAGTTTGACTCCAAGTGTCATGAAACTTAATTGTTAATGTTGGATTAATGTTGGTGTCTTTGAACAATTTCAGTATGTATTTTAATTACGTTCTAGAAGTTTGTATATATTTTGCGAAATTTCAGTTATGCATTAAACATAAACCTTGGACAATGCTAGAATTTTTCACTGTTTCATCATTTTCATTCATTTCCATCCATTTGCCAATCAAATTTTTAAGATGTAATGCATCTTAGTCGTTCTGCACGTAAATAGCATTGATAAATATTCATTTTATTAAGAGATATGAATTTATTTGATTAGATTCCTTTTCCAAGCACTTATGCGCGATAGAATCGATGTAATTTAAAATCTAAAATAGTAAACGATCTATACGATAAAACAATTAAAACATAATTTTATCAGTAAAAAATTATATAATTTCCATACTGACTATAATGGTAAATACTAGACTAATTAAAGTAAAATAAATTGCGTAATAATTATTTAATAATTAATAATCTTATTTAGTGTTTTTCCAGGTTTTTGGCCCATGCTGAAAATTGTTACTTCTGGTACTTTTTAACTCTTCAATTAGCTGTCAACTGAACCAGAGATGAATGTCGATCTATGCCCCCCTTAAATCTGTGTTTGTGAATTCTAAACAGGAATGATCGAATGATAATAATATAGAATAAATAAGATAAAACCGTAGAAATTAGATATATGAGTGACCATGATCTTAAATTAATTAGACGACTTTTAAAATCTATATATGTATACATCTGCGATTAACTTATAAAGTTTCAAATTTAAAGATTGCTTTAATAATTTTTTTTAATAATACATACATACTGTTGATATAATATGATTTATTAAAAGGAGGAGATATAACAAGTTCTTTTCTGGATTTCAATTTGTTAACGTTAGCTTACTTTCCTAGGCGACTGTATTTCTATCTGTGCATGTCCATTTCCTTTCTATAACGGTGCAGATCTTCCAAAGCAGTGATTACGTCATACCCACATAATATCCACAATTCATAAACAACATTTCAAATAATCGTTTATTGCAAGTTACAAATAGGTAAACATTTTATTTGTTTCAAAATTTATTTCTATACTAAAACTTACTCAGATCAATATTTGTCATACAAATCGAGATACAATTTATGAATCTTTTGTTTATATTCTCCATTTCCTATTTATTTCATATGTTTGATAATAAATTCTATTTACAGCCGAACCTCGAAGATCAAACTTCTTTAGCTCGAAAACTTTTATAACAGCGATTCTCAAACGTTTTGTTGCGAGGCTCAACATAGTTGTTTGTAATGATACCACAGACCTAATGTTTACAATATAAAAATTTGAAGAACCTGATTGACCAGAATCATATTATATAAATGATAAAAATTACATATACTTTAATAATAATTTCTACATATAAACATTAGTAAATGTCTTTTTAGAACGGTATGAATTTCGATTTTCAATAGATATGTACTGTAATTTAATGGTTAACTATGGAAAACTATAAAAGTAATAATTTTATATAAGAGAAGCTGTTTCAAAATTATAAGCGTTACTAGAATAGTTCAAGATATATTCGAATACAAAATTTATTAAACTAATTATTGAACCAGAACAAATAATTAGAATTTATTAAAATAGTTATTGAATTAGAATAAATAATTAGTATTTACTAAAATAAGTATTGGGCGAGCCATAGGTTGAAAAACGCTGTTCTATAACACGTAAATTTTGTTCACTCCCACTTCGCTACAAAAATCTCTATAAATCAAAATAAAAGTTGCTTTAACTCGAATTATTGCTACATATTGAAATCCAGTTTCTACCTCTATAATTCGAATTTAGAATAGCTAGATCTCTACAAGTCAAAGCTTACTTCTATTAGTTAAACTATGATCACCACTGCCTCTAAAACTCGAAATTATAGCTATGTATACGTCATAATTCAACAAACAAATGAGTGCTGGAAAATATAAAACAATACTGCTGTGTCTCTGCAACCTATAAGTCGAATTTTCGTACGTTAAACTTCTCTTTTTCTTTTAGCTCTTCCCTTGAGATTCGAGTTATCGAGGTTTGAATGTAGCGGGACAGCTGTTATCCGAATTAATTGGGGGACAAATCTGTTCCGATAATCGTTCAAAAAGAATTGAATTCGTTATTATGTCATATATCAATTAGAAATTAAGCAATTTTCAAATACAGATGGATTTTACATAAAAAAATACATAATAAAAGAAATACGATATTAAAAGTAAACCAAACGTTTTTAAATACTCTCAATAATAATTGCGAATTCCCCATAATATAAACATTTGTACAGCATCTATTTCTTTTTTATGTTTTGCCCATCGAAGTGCAATACCTCATACATATTCAGCTTCGTTGTGTGTTAAGATACTACACATATATGATCTAATACTACATCCCATCGTATTTTCATTTGTGTATTAGGAGTAATACATGTTCATTTTCCCATACATCGCCCCACATATAAAAGTAATCTTTTAAATTAGGCTTCTTCTAAAATTGTGAAACACCCACGATATTATTATCAACAAGTAACCAACGCCGTAATAAATTCTTTCGATGGTATCTCTTCAGGACCAGATAGGGCACGTGCGTCAAAATACAACATTTGTTAGATTCGCAGTTTAAATACATACATATGTAAATTACTCTATATTCGGATAATCGGTCATTCGGATAACCGAAAATTAGATGATCGATGTTTCGGATAATCGAAGTTCCATAATGTATTCAGTAATAAAAAAGAAATTAACTAGGTACGATTTCTACACTTCTCTTCTGTATGAATTTGAATATAATTAATCATATGAAAAATATTACACGATTCACTTTTATTGTATAAACTCAACTGCAAGAATACTTTTATTCCTCGCTATATATGTATAAATGCAGTTTATGTTAAGTGTAAACATTACTGGTATTAAATTACAGTCATTGTATTGCTAGTTCATTGTATTTTTATTGTTATTATATAATAGTAAAAACCGTAAGTAGTAATATAGAACTGAATGAAATTACGTCATTTCTATTCTGGGCAAAGTGAGAATTCCACTACCACGCTGATGTTGCCTTCACTTTGTCCTTGCTCGCATTTTACATTTACCTAGACCTGTGTAACTAAAAGAATCTGTAACGAGTATGGTAGTTATATAACTGTGTACGTGCCCACGTGCTTTCTTCATAATGAACCAAGTATCTTAAATCTTTTCGTGCAGACTAAGAAAACAGAAATTGAATTCGCGAAACATAACTTCTTCCTAGTTTGACAACTAAAGTTGCGCGATAAGTTTAAAAAGTAGCACTAATTGGAACGTCTACCCTATCGCTCATTTGTTACAATAATGACATCATTCTAATTTACCATTTTTTAGGTATTAGTGTAGAAAAAATAATAAACAAGAATTTGTAACACTAAATGATATAATACCTTTGTCCTGATTCAATATTTTATTATACCAATTTGGCATTTTAATATGTTGTCCTTGCAAGATTTTAATGATTCAAAACATTTAATTCTATCCTCGAATGGTGTCACTTTTGCAGTAAACAGGTGATATAAGCTGTTTATTGTGAAAGTAAGGCAACTCCATTCTCAAAAGAAGTTTGATTTGATATTGTCATGGCTTTTATTGAACATGAAAAGGCGAAATCACAAATATTTAAATTAATAAAAAGAACGGGTCATATATCAATTTAAAATTGTATGGCGTTGTTTATCAATAATTGGACTACGTCTACAAAGTTTTTATAGAAAAATCAATCACTCATTATCTGAATCAAAAACTAAAAGAAACTCTGAATGTGCATGACTATGGTTATCACTCGAAAAAGAATAAATCAGAAATACTGAAAAATAAAAGAATACGTCAGCATCACGTCGAAAAAGAATACGATCTTTGTCAAATAAGTGGCTTACATTTTAACGTTCGAAAATCGAAATTATAAATATGAATTCAGTTCAGTTCTAGTTCGGACTATAATGAGATATCTTCAAGAAAGATACCTGTCAAGTTTCAAGTAAATTGTGTGATTAATTTTTGGCAGTAGTCTCACTTTAAGAAAAACATGTTTAACGTTTCTTGTGCAGCTATGAATGATACAGTTATTGCCTGTTTTAAATCCTGATAGTTGTGTGAACCTTACGAATTTAATCGTAATATTTTCTGAACATATTTTTAAACCTCTAAACTATACGAAAAGGTTGTAACGTTTCGTTCTTTATTTTGCCGACTCAGTCGGTCGCCAGGGTCGTGGCGATGTGCGGCTTGTCTTATTCTTTACCATTTCTTAGGACTAAACGCGACTTAAATCTAACCCGGTCTTATTTGCTAACGGCGGCTTAAATTTAACGCGGTCTTACGGCTAGTCGGTACCGGGCGGGCACAGTCCTCCGCGGTGGAGGCACCCCCGTTGGCGGGTCCCCGGTCGGCGGTGCGCGGTCCGCGACGGAGTGTTTCGGCGCGGTTTCTTCGCGGTGAAGACGCTTGCGGCCAGGTAGTCGGATGCTGGTGGATACGGAGGCGGGAGGTCCTTTACGGCTGTCGGAGGGCTCGAGCGCGAACCACCCCGGCGCCAGGCGGGGAGCCGTTAGCCCCAAGGACGCCGGCGAAACCGACAGCCCTTGGGCGGGTTCGGGAGACCGATCGAGAGTCGAACCTCGGATCTTGCGGTCAGCGGATAAACGGGTTTACGGCTAGGGAGGAGCTCGAACGCGAACCATCTCGACTGCCACCCGTTGGAGGAAGAGCAGATCCGTGTAGGAGTAAAAATGTTGGCGATCTCCCTAGCGTACTAAAGAACGTACTGGAGAGCCCGGGTCTGCCCCCATGCTTGGGCGGCCGCGGCTTATATCTTGGTGGTGCCGTGTTTCCCATGCGGGAACCGCGAGTCGTGGCTGGACACCTTGCGGCTGTCGCGCTAATTAGCGCGCTGGTGGTCTGGCGTGCCGCGGTAGTGGGGGGTCGCGGCCTCGACGGCGTCGTTATACCCCCCCCCCCCTTCCTTCCTAGGACGCGACCCTCTTCCGTCGCCCTCTTTGCTTGGAGCCGGGCGCTCACTCTTCGGGCCTCGGGTGCGTCCGGACCCGGATGCGGAGCCTGTCCCGGTGGAGCCGCCGGATGGTTACTGTCTGCCCGAGGAGGGAGACGACCTGGTCCCCCGGGGCCGGAGGGGGGCGAGGTCCACCCGCACCTCGTCGTCGCGGTGGGTGCTGGCCTGGCAGGCCGCCGGGCGTTGCGGGTGGCTCGGTCCGGTCGGAGGTGATGTCGGTCGGCGTGGGCGGCCGACTTCTATTGGGTCGTCCCCTGGTGGCGGGGCCGGGCTCGTCCCGCGGGAGCACGTGGCTCGTTCCATTGGGGATGTCCCTCTGGTGGCGGTCCGGGGAATCCCTGCCCAAGGTGGCAGCGGGAGCCGGAGGGTCTCCCGGCGCCCGGTATGGTCTGGTGGGCGGCGGGTCGCCGGTGGGTGGCGGGCCGCTGGTCTGGTCGGCGGTCGGTGGCGTGGCGCGGGTCCGGTCGGTGGCGGCTGGAGGTTGGCGGCGGACTGGCTGGCGGGCGGTGTGGCGACTGGACGACCTCCTCTGGTTGGTCCTCGGGTTGGCGAGACAGGGCGTCCGCTACCAAGTTGTTCTCGCCCTTCCGGTACTGGAGGTCGAAGTCGTAGTGCTGGAGCTCGAGGTTCCAGCGTGCCAGGCGGCCGGACGGACTGTCCAGGGTCTGGAGCCACTTAAGAGCCCGGTGGTCGGTCAGGACGGGGAATCGGCACCCCTCCAGATACGGTCGCATCTTCTGGATGCCCCAGACGACGGCCAGGCACTCCTTCCCAGTGACGGAGTAGTAGTTTGCTTCGGCCTGGTTCAGGGAGCGGCTAGCGTAGGCGATTACTCCTTCTTCTTCGTCTTGCTCCTGGGTGAGGACGGTTCCGAGGCCGTAGTCGCTGGCGTCCGTCTGGAGGGTGAACGGTCGGGTGAAGTCGGGGCACCTCAGCACGGGGGCGGTGGCCAGTCTGTGGCGGAGCTCGCGGAAGGCAGAGTCCTCTTCCGCCGTCCAGTCCCATTTGCGTCGTTTCTGGAGGAGCCGGTTCAGCGGGGCGGCCAGGTCCGAGAACTGGGGAATGAATCGGCGGTACCACGATACCATTCCTAGGAACCGGCGTAGTTCTTTCAGGTTGGTTGGGGCCGGGATGCCCCGGATGGCCTGTACTTTGTCGGGATCAGTGCGGATGCCGTTCCGGGTGACGACATGCCCCAGGTATTTTAACTCCGTTTGGCCGAAGCGGCACTTCTCCGGGTTGACCCGTAGGCGCGCGGCTCGGAGTCGGCTGAAGACCTCTCGGAGATTGTCCAGGTGTTCCTCGAAAGTCCTTCCCAGGACGATGATGTCGTCGAGGTAGGCGAAGCTGCGCGGGGCCAGCTTTGGCCCGATGACATCGTCGAGGAGTCGCTGGAAGGTTGCGGGTGCGGAGTGTAATCCGAACGGCATCACCCGGAACTGGAAGAGCCCCCTCCCCGGGACGGTGAAGGCGGTGAGTGGTCGGCTTGCGGGGTCAAGCGGTACTTGCCAGTATCCGTCAGCCAAGTCGATCGTGGAAATATACCGGGCTTCTCGCAGCTTATCTAGCGTGGCCTGTACCTGGGACAGAGGTTAGGCGTCCTTCTCGGTGCGCTGGTTAACCTGGCGGTAGTCCACGCAGAATCGGTAGCTGTTATTTTTCTTCCGTACCAAGACGACTGGAGAGCTCCACGGGCTTCGGGCTGGCTCGATGATGCTGTCGGCCAGCATTCGGTCGACCTCGGTGTCGATGATAGCCTGCATGGCCGGATTCCTGGGTGTATACCGCTGTTTGGTCGGTTCGGCTCCCTCCTTCAGTCGGAGTCGGTGGACGGCCCATGGCGTAACTGATCCGGCCTGGCGGAGCTTGGGTAGTTCCTTGTCTAGCAAGCGTTGCAGTGTTTGTTCTTGCTCCGGTGTGCAGCCTGTTGGTCCCGCGGGCTCCAGGGCTTCGGCTTCGTCGGGATAGTTCCATCGGTACGGTCCAATTTGTATGCTGGTTCCTAGTCGGCCGAGAATATCGACTCCGAGGATTACTGGGTGGCTGAGGGTTGACAGTACCGCGTAACGGTGGCGCACCGGTTGGCCGTTGATGGTGGCGGTTGCGTCAATCTCTCCGGCGGTCATCACCTCGGAGCCGTCGGCAATTCGGACTGGCAACTGCTCCTGTCGCCATTTCGCTCCGTGCCACCTGCACAGCTCGGCCATGTCGTGGTGCATGTATGAACGGGTGGCTCCGGTGTCGAACAGTGCTCGGAACCGCTGGTTGGGGAGGACGAACTCCACGTAGATGCGGCCGTCGATGTCGGCCTCCCTGATTGAGGCGCTCAGTTGTCGGTCGACCGGTCCGTGCCTCCCCGTCCGGTCGATGTGGAGTTTCCCGTTGTCGTGTGGCATGGGCAGGTGGTGCTGCGTTGGCCCGTCGTCCCGCAGTAGCTGCAGAACAGGCTGGCGGGTTGGCGGCATTCCGCCCGAACGAGTCCTCGTTGTCCGCACCTCCAGCAGCAGGTGTCTCGGCGATACTCTGCTCCGGGTCCGGCTGGCTGCTGCCTCTTGGAGAATGTCGAATGTGGCGGCTGTGCTGGGGCACGCGGCGGTCCTGCCGGCGGTGCTGGAGTGCGTGGTAGGCCGGGTGTCCGTATCCTGGGCGGGCGTCGGTCCTCGGGTGGCGCGCCCCAGCCGAGGCCACCGTACTCGGCTCACGACCCGGCCGTACATGTCGCCTGGCGGGGACAGAGGTAGATACTCCTCTCGGAAGCAGACCAGGAACTCCTCCCAGGTGGTCCAGTCGTGACGGCGGTTGCGGTGCCAGGCCAGTGCGTCCCCCCGCAGCAGGCCGGACAGGTAGCGCAGGTCTGCTCTCCTGAGATGCCGTAACTTCTCTGGAGGGCGTCCAGTTGATCGAGGGAACTCCTCTGCGTCCTGGTTGCCGTCGAAGTGCACCCCGGTTTTCCGGAGCTGGTCCATGAAGGCAGGGTCGAGCATCAGGGTCTCGCGGCCTTCTCCGGGCTCCTGGGTGGAGGGGCCCATGCTGGCGTCTTGCTTCGGTGGGGTCATCGAGCGGTGGTGCTGGATTATCCGGGCTCGTAACTCCTGGACGGTTCCCTCTGCACAGGATATTAATCGCACTCGCGGTTTTGATGAGATCGGGCTTTCGTAGGTGGTACACCCAACTGATTCTGTCCATGGGTGCCCTTGTCACCAAAGTCCCTGTTCGGGCGCCATGTAACGTTTCGTTCTTTATTTTGCCGACTCAGTCGGTCGCCAGGGTCGTGGCGATGTGCGGCGTGTCTTATTCTTTTACCATTTCTTAGGACTAAACGCGACTTAAATCTAACCCGGTCTTATTTGCTAACGGCGGCTTAAATTTAACGCGGTCTTACGGCTAGTCGGTACCGGGCGGGCACCAGTCCTCCGCGTTGGAGGCACCCCGTTGGCGGGTCCCCGGTCGGCGGTGCGCGGTCCGCGACGGAGTGTTTCGGCGCGGTTTTCTTCGCGATGAAGACGCTTGCGGCCAGGTAGTCGGATGCTGGTGGATACGGAGGCGGGAGGTCCTTTACGGCTGTCGGAGGGCTCGAGCGCGAACCACCCCGGCGCCAGGCGGGGAGCCGTTAGCCCCAAGGACGCCGGCGAAACCGACAGCCCTTGGGCGAGTTCGGGAGACCGATCGAGAGGCGAACCTCCGATCTGGCGGTCAGCGAATAAACGGGTTTACGGCTAGGGAGGAGCTCGAACGCGAACCACCTCGACTGCCACCCGTTGGAGGAAGAGCAGATCCGTGTAGGAGTAAAAATGTTGGCGATCTCCCTAGCGTACTAAAGAACGTACTGGAGAGCCCGGATGTGCCTCCATGCTTGGGCGGCCGCGGCTTGTATCTCGGTGGTGCCTGTTTCCCTTGCTGGAACGCGAGTCGTGGCTGGACACTTTGCGGCTGTCGCGCTATTAGCGCGCTCGAGGTCTGGCGTGCCGCGGTAGTGGGGGGACGCGGCCTCGACGGCGGCGTTATAAGGTATTAAGAAATAAATATTGAATTGTTCACCTAGATAGATCCCTTAATTTTAACACTTTTATTATTCAAAAAATGATTGAAGAATATAAAAGGGGATTATTAATACTATTACAAATACAATAAATATAAAACTTATTTATTTCAGAGACTTTTAAATCTACTCCTTTGTTAATTGATTCTTTTGTTAACAATAAAGGTTATGGTTAAATTTCAATATACATTTAATAATACAGTTATCAATTTCAAGTTTAAACCACTTCCTTCCCTCGAATACAGTTTCTGCTTCCTTCTTGAGATTTTCGGTGTTAATGAAACTAGGATATTTTTTTCTGTTGAGATAAATTCGATACAGCTGAAAGAAAAAGAAATTTTACAATATATTCTGTGTTCAACAACAATTAAACTTGTATCCTAAAACTTATAGCATTCCATGTATTATTTAATACAATACTCATAATCTTAAAGATTTTAATATTAATACATTCCAAATTTACTTTTGACACTGTTGTCGATGAAGAATACTTGTAAAAACGCTGTAACTACGGACATAATGTACAAGGCAGCATATAACTGAAAACACAGTAAAAGACTAATTACAATTTATGCAAATACGAGTTCTATACCTTTATTAAATTAACCAATTTTTATTCTAGAATAAATATTGAAAAATATTATTTATAACATTGCTTTGTTGTTGTTTAAAGTTATTTTACCTTCAAATAGTAAGTTATATGTAATTCCATTACTTAATTTCTAATTATCGTGATAATATTTAATTTTAAAAAAAAACTTTAATAGCAATAAAAAACACGATATACCCGAATTCTTAAATGACTTTTAATGATATCTTCGTATTAAAAAAATATCAGGAATACTAATGTATTCAAGATAACTGGAACATCTGGCGTATGAAAAATAAAATAACTTCTCTTCTCGTTCATCAATAGACTGCGCTTGATTATGCAAAATCATATATTTTTAAATACAATTAAAGAAATATAAGCAGAGAGTCGTTTCCCCCTCTTTAGATAATTACTGAATTAACATTTGACTACTTTACATCGAATATTTTAGATATTTTTACATGTTACGTGCATACTATAATTTTTATTATATTTAAATTTCATACAAATATATTACATAAATATCCGATATCTGTTTATCAATTATAAAATATGGTGAGGATTTAGGTTTATGAGGATATATTTAAAAGTAGGGGCAGTAAGTTCTATTAAAAATTATATAGATTAAAAAGGTATATATGCTTTGTTTTTATAAAGATATATGTAGAGATAGGAACAATAGAGATATTAAAAGATGTATAATTAAATAGGCATACCGGTTTATAAGGATACATTTAAAGGTAAGGATAGTAGATATATTAATAGTGTTATAAGATAAACGGATATATTAAATATGAGAGAGAGTGATATAAAGCAAAAATATATGTAAAATATAGGATAGGTAGTAGTTTAATGGAGTAAATACATTAGTGGACGAATGAGTGAGAATTATTTTGTAAAACCAAGTTCAAGGCTGAAGAGGCTAAAAAATAAACTCATATATATATATATATAAAATATATAATATATATATAAAATATTATATTATGTTATATTATATTATGTATATATATATATAAAATATTATAAAACGTGATTAATACAAGTGAAAACCTTGTATTATACGTAGTATTATCTTCCATCGGAGTAACTGGGGGTTGATAAGGAGGCGGTTTACTCCACTCTCTTTCACCTTGATCCACACTTTCCACGGGCTGATAACTCAATTGTTTAACAGTTTCAGACTCCATTGGCACGTCCGATGGATGACATGTACGCACAGGTGCATAACTCGGAACAGGCGTTAACGACTTATTATCATTTTCAAAGTAGGAAAGTTTATATGTAGTGCAAGCTGCAATAAATAAATCAATACTAATACTTTACTAATCCGACACGAGTATATTCATGTTTTTACACCTGTATGTTGCTGATGGGTTACGAGTTAACTCATATTTTCATTTGCAATAGTTTATATAGTTCTCATGTTTGAAAGCAATATAAAGGCTTGTAAGACCGTTAACGAGTTACATTATATACGTAATTATAGGGATGGGACTCTCGAAATACGATACGAATTTATTCAACTAATAATTATAATTACGGATTTTTATGCATTTGCATAATGAACGTGCTAATATTAAATAAAACAATAAAGAATGTTTATGCAGTACAATAGGTCCCCCTATAACGCCCTGTAAAATATGCTTCGCGTTATAAGAATTTCACGTTATACGAACGTATTTCTTTTTTTTTTGTTTTGTGTAAAAAATAACTTAAAGTGAACGGGCGGATGAAACTAAAATCTAATCGCTGTCAGAACTGCTTGATATTAAGTTTCACCGACATCGTGTTATATCTGAGAGATACATACATATATATGTTTGTATATATCTTTGAGGGCCGTGACCTCCCAAAGGTTAAACGAAACTTTATCACATTAATTGATTTTTAAATCGTTCTAAACAATGCACATGTTTTCATATTACAAATGAGTCTTTTTCAGCAATTTTTATAATCGTTTTATAAGGAGGCGGTAGCACAATTTTTTATTCGCGTTATAGAAGTACGTACCGCGTTAATATTTTGAACTATTTTATGTTTATACTATTATGTATTGAAGCGGATAATAAATTTATATTACATACATTCAAGAGGTGCACACGCGGGACCAAGGGTGTCTTCACGTCGGCGATCTGGATCCACTGGTGTATTTTTCCATGTAAAATCATGCTTTTGTGTAGTTACATCTTGCATGGGTCCTCTACCTAATAACTGCCTCTCACAAGGTGTAATAGGTGGATTTTGTGGTACACACCAGTTACCCAAGAAGCTCATCTGAAATATAGTACATTAGAGTAGCTTTTCCATCTCTTCAGTATAATAATTTGGAATTTTTCTAAAGAAAACTTCAAAACGATAGGCACAATTACAACAATTACAGTGGGATATCCTAATTCGTTCAAAAATTTCGTTCGTTATAGAATTCATCCGTTGTAGGATACCAATATATGTATGCGTGTGTACGAAATAGAAATACATACATGTACATATGTATACAAAGAAAGATGAGGACTTACAAATATGTATACATATTATAAATTGAATTTACTATATTTACTTTATGTGCTTCGCACAAATACGTAAATTTATAAAAAAGAGTTACAAAGGAAAGGAAGAGGAGTAATCATTTTTACTCCTCTTGAAAAACTGTCCTGTGGCAGATTTAACGAAGAACTATCAGAGAACAGGTAGAGTCGAACAATCGACACAACAGCCAATTGAATCTTCCTGCATTCGTTATAGGATATTCGTTTATTGTAGGTGTTCCGATTTACTGAGGAAAACCGTTCCTTGTAGCATCAATTCGTTATTGGATACCCCACTGTATATTTGTAGACATATCTCGTTTCGTAAATTAGCCCTAGATTTACATTCTATATTTTTCTTACCCGATGAATGGTATCGTAGGCTAACGGACAAGATGAGAAAAGAATATTATTAGGTTGTCGAATAGGATCCCGTTTATCTCCTCCGCAGCCAAAGTAACTCAGACGATATGTTGTATTATCGTCACTACAACAGCCGGCATTTAAAAGATTATCTGTTTCTTCAAGTATTATTGGCGAACGCCGTTTCTCGTCATGTGGCCAGTAACTTAATTTATAAGTGGTGCAACCGTCCATTGGTTCGACAGGAGGTATATATTCGTGTTTACCCCATGGCGGATCTTCCTAGAAAATTGTTTAATAAATTTTGTTATTTCCAATAGTATTTGTGTTCAAGATTATTGAATACAATATTGCTCTATCATAATTAAAATAGCATAATATAAACAGTGTAAGTTAAAAGTAAGTATTAGAACATATACAAATAACATTTTTATAAAGATTTTGCACCCGTAAAACAAGAAACAAAAAATAAGCTTTACATTAAAAATATTAAAAACATGTCGCTATGATTTGAATCCAGTTTTATCGCCAAATCTCTTGTCCGAATCACTACCTTCTTTTATCTAACAACAGAAAATACAAAATAAATTTCAAGTTTAAGTTATGAAAAATGAGGAAAATAAATGTTGGAGATGTAAGAATGAGAAACAAACCACAAAACAGTATGTAAAAAATGAAAAAAAAGGATTATTATAAATAAATATGCGAACTATAAACATAAATCAGCCGCTCAAAAATCAAATTGATCAACTCCATAAAATTAATTAAATTGATTTATGAGAAATTGAAAACTATTCATACATTCAGGTAACGAAATTGAGAAATTTACAAACAGTAAAGTTGATCGATTTGGCTTTTGAGAGCTGCAAAGAGGATACAAAAAAGTCATTAGTAACAAATTATAATTGGTTTATTTTGACAGCTGCATTATTTCATTAGCATTGCTGTATTTGAACATCAAAATGTTTTTTACTAGCAGATTATATTATAGACAGATAAAGCATTATTTTTGTAATGATGAGCTTACTCTTTTGCTAGCATCAGTTGGCCAATAACTAAGCTTGTAAGTCGTATGGTCTTCCATTGGCATATCAGGTTTAAGATATGTTCTTATAGGAGCATAATTTATAGCAGGTAAGTGACAGTTAGATTGAAAGTAACTCAGTTTATACGTTGTATCATCTATAAAATATCACCACATTAAATTCATTTACAATTTTATAAACGGTACTACTTCTATACTAACCTTGTAAAACTTCAATGTTGCACAAAGACCCGTAAGTTGCTTTTTTCACTTAAAGATTGAATAACTTTCTTTCTATTTTATGTGTTCAAATTCTTTTTCAACATATTAATAGCGTACTTTTTATATTATAGAAAGATTCACAACGAAACAACTTACGAAAATAACTAAGTTTTATTTCAATTTTATTTCCAGTCAGTCCTAATTTGAAATTTGCTTAAAATTTCTGTCTTTGAGAGTACTTAAAGACTAGGTATACATCAAACTACTGACAATCCAGTGCTTAAAGAGGACATTTCAGAGAAACTCCACGCTTTTGAAAATAGGCATGGACTAAACGTTATTATGGCAAACATCGTCGAAAGAAACCGTTTTTATGAAGTGGAAGATATTAATTACGTAATATCGCTTCCCACATCTCCATTTTACATACTTCATCACGTAAAATAATAAATACAAATACCAAAAAACGACAAGGTGTTCAATGTGTAAATAGGAAAATGACTTACAGGTCACCTTGTAGAAAGTATTTTTCAATACATCTAATATACGTCAGTAATATTCGGCATAAATACCTTTCTTGACATTTAGAAAATGTTTTCCAGTTTTCACAAGTATTTGAAACTGTTAAAAAATAAAAAATATGCTTATTAAAATATACTTAATAACTTAATAAAATTATCTTAATAACAATATCTTTAATTGCGAAACAGTTAAATATCTCTCACTCTTTTTGTTGTAAGAAATTTATATATTTTTAGCTTTCACTACAAAAAAAAATACAATTCATTTTTTATTTTAAATATTTAACGTTAAAAAAGCTTGACAAATTATAATTGACTGTAAACATTCAAAAACAAATATACTCTGAAAACTCATCAGAATGAAAATAATCGGAATAGTTCAGCTAAAATTGCAAAATTGAGTTTCATTCTAGACAATTAAAAGTTAGCTAAACGCAATTTTACTTTTCTCATTTTCGTTTTCACTTTTGGTTCGTAGAATTATTCGTAAAAAATTTCCTAACGTGACCAATAATTCGTATGGATTTGGTATAAAGCAAATTCTAATTTTACATATTACCAGCTAACCGTGCAGCTTGACAGTATATTATTCTGCGCTTTATACCTATGTGGTGTTTATTCCATGTAAAATCATGCTTCTGAGTTGTAACATCTTGTATGGGGCCTCTACCGAGCCATTGTTTCTCGCATGGCGTAATAGGTGATTCGGGCTTTACACATGAATAATTAAAATAACTGCGCTGAAACAGTGGAATATATTTTCTTAACTTGCAACATTGACTAAGTACAGGATAGACTATCCATTTATAAGAAATATTATAAATTTCAAACTGAAATTCGGATTGTGTAAAAAAGTAGAATTTTTTTACACCCTTTGCGATTTAAGATGGGTATTTTAACAATTTCACTCAATCTGACCATTAAAATTGATAAAATCAACCCTCTATTCGTGTATTTAATTTTGTTGAATTTTATTTCATTGGCATACCATTGTATGATTCCCATTTTTTTCCTTTTCGGTTATATTGACACCAGTCACTTATAAAGTATAATTATTAATTCCTAATTTCCAGGTTGAAATGAAACGTTTCACTTAATTATACGTTTGTTCATATCATAAAAGTAAATGAAATTCGGATTATAGAAGATTAAATGATAGTAGTCCAAGGCATATGAAGATATACTTCTTTACACGTTATTATAGATCTGGCTGTTATAGATCACGTATATTAGAAACAATTATTTATCATAGTATTTATTTATTATTCCCATCGTTTTAAAAACACTGTTGTCTTATTTTAGTGTAAAGTAATGTCGCATGTGATACTAAAATGGTAAGGAAGCCAGGTAACCCCCTGATGATTCCATATAAAAATAGATAGTCTATTCTATGCTTCGTCAATGCTTGCAAGAATTCTCATGAAAATTGATTAACGTCCTCGATTTCTGTATCCGTGCAACGCCAAGCACTAGACGAACCTTCGACACCGACGATGTTGCATTCTCATGGAGCTGGTAGAAGTATCAAGTCAATGTCCGTTTTTGGTGTATCTTAATATACAATTACACACAAAATTGTGCGTAAATCTATGAAGGCAATGAAAAGTGGCTGAAAAGTAGTTATTATACAATAATAATAACAAACTGTTCCCCCCCCCCCCCCCCCCAAGCTAAACCCGATTGAACATATCTGGGAAGAATTAAAATCCAAATGGTAAATTTTAATTTTGTAAATAGAGAAGTTTTCAAACTGAAATTACAAGAAGAGCGGCACAATATTTCGCCTTCTTTTACAGAAAATGAATTAATTCTATGCCACGAAGATTACAAACAGTTTGACAATTGACTGAAAAGGCTTCGCAAAAAAGTATTAATTTACATATATCATATAAAATAAGGGAATTTTCGGATAATAGAACATTTTACTTTCTTGATTTTGATTCTTTATATGTTTAAAAAGATATCGGTAACATTTATGTTCTATTAATAATAGTAATCTGAGATAATATACTTAAACATCATTTGATTCAAGATTTATATATTCGAAAGCTTTTTACGTACTAAATGATGTAATGAAGTTTAACAGCTTCAATTTAGTAAAGCTACGTTCTTTTTATATCTTATATCATCTCAACTAAAGTATTTTAATTACTTCGTGTTTCGTATTCACAGTTAATACATACGGTACATTTTCGTCACAACGGTATTATGCTGCATTACGACCAACTATTCAACTAAATTGACAGTTAGGTTGAATAGTGTACATATAAAATTTGTTCGGATAATAGAGCGTTGATTGGTCCCAAGGGTTTTACAACTCCCATATATTACTCAACCCCAGTCGTGCCAGACCACCAGAAAAGCTACCACCGACCAGAAACCGCAACATTGGGGACCACTTGTAAAACACGCAATAGCACAGACTTTCTTTAAACAATTTCCCACCGCTCAACTCCAACAATCCCACTCTCCAACTCCTATCTTCAAAAATACTCCCACAATCCACGAGACAATCCACACAATCTAGATAGTCCGCAAAATCACGAACATCATCCTTGAAAATCACGAAGCGACAAACCGCGAATATCACGAACAAGAAAAACACGTATACTTATACATTGCGTATCTAAGTTGTTGTTAGAACAAAGTACAAATACTGTTAGTTTAACTTCTAACTTAGTGTATATCATTCGCGATACCAGCTTTCAGCTCGGCTAGGGGCAATTAATTTTGACCAAGCCTACGTTCGTTCCCATCGTCTCGATCGAGCGTAAGCGGGTCTTACAACTCCGCGAAATTCTCCGAGTGAATTTCGGTGGAAGGTCGTAATAAGCGTTGTTAGGACTCTCACACTCTCAAACGACTTGAGCAACCCTTGCAGCTTCTGCTTATCTAGGAAGCCGCGACATCTCAACGCCCACCAAGATAAGGGTGCATATGGCATCTAGATTCAAAACCGTTGAGCCTCTCCCACCACATCTTCCAACGTCGTGAGAAATGCCCTAATATGGCAATTCTGAGGTGGAATACCACACCCTAATTGAAACATTTAACCCATACCTTAGGGCCCGCGAGAGGTTTATAACAGCGTCTAGCGATATAGTAACGTAGTAGCGACTTCGGAGCAACCACAGTGTATGATTCTTCCACGACTGTAAAAGCATCGACGAAACATAGGATAGATTAGGGTAGATGTGCCAATCAGTGTCTCTATAACTGACACTTTAATTATTTTATTTAATAGCAAAGTAATGTATGAAGAATCATAAGTAAAGAAATTTTGATACTGGACTTCGGTTTACGTAACAACACATAGACATTGTATATTCGTTTACACTTGATATTTAAAACGAAATATTAGGAGATAAATGTGCTTTTGAATATTGAAACGTGACCAATGTAATTATACAGTATGGGACGTGTCATAATTCAGTAAAAGAGATACGTTTACTATACATCTTATATCTGTTGCACAAACTGACATGATAACATACAGTAAAAATTGTTTCTATCTAAATGATAACTTTTCAAGTGACAGTAATAGGGCCATGGGACTTTGTTGTACATTTTCAATTACGTAGTAATTAATTCATTATATTCAACATATAACAAAATGTTCACAAATAAATTAAATGCTGAACAATGTTATGCTTCAAACTGGAACGATTTTTAGGTTAAACACGTTCTAAAATAGTTAAATAAAGTTATGCGATAACCTTAAAGTGGCAGTAATTGATACATCTACCTTATCCATTCTTATATAGAATCGTGAGGAGTCTACCTGGCCCCCTTACCATTTTAGTATCACATGCAATATTACTAGTTTAGACTAAACGAAGACAACAAAATTTCTAAACTGATGAAAATTATAATTAAATATTGTGATAATCAATTGTTTTCGACAAAACTGATCTGTAAAATTCAGGCCTGTAATAATGTAAATAGAAGTATATCTTCATGTGTATTAAAATTCTATCATTTAATCCTCTATAACCCGAATTTAATTTACTTTTACGATGAGATTATAAAAAAGCAGAGCTTTTTTATACAATTGGAATATCAGTTCGGAATTTATGACGTATCCTATAAATGAGTGGTCTACCCTGTACTTATTAGTCAATGGCAAAGTCTATCTCGAATAAAGTATTTTTTAGTAAAAGTGCTCGAGAATTCCCTTTACTTCATAAGAGCGTTCGAATAACAGAATGTCTGGATAATAGAGAATGCGAGTAACGAAAGTTCGGATAATCGGGCTTCTACTATATTGCGCTTTTACTTTTGCATATGTGTACATATCTATGTTCACTTTTCAGCTATTTTTCATTATTGATATAGGTGTACGCTCAATTTTGTCAGTAACTGTACGTACTCGTACACATATCTACCATTTATTAGTCTCGATGCAAACGAACGATTTTTCACAACGTTCGTTGTTTTCGAATTGAAAGTTTAAGGAAACACATACGATTATGCATCAAAAAAACATTCGTCTGCATCAAGCCTTACCGCGAAGAGCCTTTCTCACAATCAGTTACGGACGTCGAAATCAACATTTTTGTGACTGCAGCCATAATGTCTGTTAAATGTTACATCAGTCACAGCATTCATAGCTTCAACTGTTGTGACTGAACTGTTAATAGTTAAATTCTTGGGAAATAAAAAGTTATGTGCAAATGTTGGTCCATGCATAAAGTTAGCACCCTAATTTCCACGTTGTTCAAAGTTCATTTAATAATACTACTATCATTTAAAACTTCGTATGGTCTACAAATATTACATTTAATTCACTCATAATTTAACAATAATCAAAAACAAAAGCAGTATATTAATTTACCGTTCATTAATTTACACGGCACTTAATTTACACACGACTCCTTTTTACGCAGTAAATAATCTCTCGATGTACGTGGACTTTTTATACGCGGTTTCAATTTACACGCTTCTTTTTGTTTCCCTTCCATTTTTGGTGATTACTCGTTCTAAGAAATAATAGCATGTAATAAAATCCTAAACAATGAAACTGAAGCAATACCTCCGAACAGCAAGTACTCGAACGATGAAGATAGTGACTTTGTGCCAATTAAAGAGAAGAAGCTAATGGTTTTAAATTATAGTTCAATCACCGACAGCGAATAAATCAATTTAAATTTTTATGAATTTTTCTTAGGATTTCTTTATAAAAATATATCAAATATGCCTTTTATAACTTATATCGTGTTTTTTTGGTAAATACCCTTTTCAGATTAATGGATTCTTTTTAAGCGCGAGAAATCCACATAAAAAAACCCGTGTAAAATGGATAATCCGCGTAAATCGAGGGACAGGTGAATTGCAAAGTTGTCATATCTTCGAATTTTTATTGTAATGTATTATTTAATGTCTGTATAACAAGCACAATTAATCTTAATAATTCCTTAACCATTTATCTACGGACGTTGTCAATAGACATCAAAGCAAAAGTTTCGTGTAGCACAGACATCGTCAATAAGTAATATTACAATTTTTGTCGAGTTTATTTTTTACTATACATATGAATAATTATAGTTTTGTGCATATACTATACTTTTTCTACAAAACAATTTAGGGCACACACTTCTCAAAATATACTCGTAGTTAAAAGGTTAACCAAACACTAGTTTGCAAATATAAGGAATATACTCTAATTAAAAAGTGCTTCTATTTTTAAAATCTTACTCTATATGTTGTTTCGTCAGATATTTCACCATCACCAGTAACCAACCAATTTCGTGGAGGAATTGGTTCTACAACTACACTTGGACTCTCCCAATAGGAGAGTTGATACGTGGTATTATCATCCATTGGTATATTCGACTTCCAGTAATGCTAGAATATATTCTTTATATAGTTATAATATCAACAAATCTTATCTTCTTACTAATCTAATAATTACTATTACTCGTTAATTAGGAGTGTGCGGGATCCCGAAAATATTCGGGAATCTTGAGAATATTCGGGATCCTGGGTTCGGGAAAGAAATCCTCATTTTGTCTCGATTTTATATTTTCAGATTCTTCCCCATCTCCAAAAATCATGAAAGTATTCAACAAAACGAGTACGAAAATAGCATTCGAATTCTCAACATTTCTGGAAGTATCGAGAATCCTGCCAATGTCGGGAATTACGGATATATTTTCGAGAATCCTTAAACTTTCTGGATCCTGTCTCAATCCCGAGAAAAATTCTTGTCACGATCGAGTGTCCGCACACCCCTATCGTTAACTCATTATTATGAGCAATAACACTCAAATATCTTTTTTTACTTACTCGAATTGGAGCATAGGACTTTGGTACTTCCGGTTGTACATATTTCTATAAAGAAATAAAATCTTTAAGACGGTGATGGTATCGATGGACAATGATCATGATAAATAGAAACAATGGTACTTTAATGCTTACATAGCATATACGTTGACTGGTACAGCAGCAGCAGTTACAGCATTCGTCGTGATTTAACTGCAACACAATTATTAATCAACTTGTTAGTTTCCTTTTTAAGATTAACATATTTAGCAAAAACTAATTTATTGTTACAGAAAAATAATTTTTAGACAATTTTATTAAGATAGAGTAAAGTGACCAAACGTCCCGAATTGTACAAGACTGGCCCGGATTTGAGCTAACTATTTGTCCCGCATTGAAAACTATCGCGGAAAGTGTCCTGAATTGGGCATTGACATGTTGGTAATTGGAGTTGATTCAGTTTGTAAGAAATATATCAAAGCATGGTGCAACAGCTGAATAAAATTGCACTTTTAAACTGTATTTCAAAATTATATTCTAACTTACTTTGATTTTACTTTTTGCTTCAATAACCGATGCTTCCGTTGTTCCTGCTGTTTGCACGTGAGTCTACAACATGTACTGAGGTTACAAATGGAATTATAATTAAATATGCAATTTAAAATAATGTAACAGCTCACGGATCAACAGTACAAATCTGCATAATGTTCACGGATTATCTTCAGAATAAAAAACAATTTTATTTTATAATATAAAAAATACAAAATATATTTCGATATCATTAAAAAGTTTAAAAATATTCATATCAAATGAGAAATAATGAACGATCGTACCACAAAAGTAAACAGCTTTACATCATGGTGCACAAGTTAATATCATAGTAGGCTACGAAATAATAGTTGCAAAAAATACCTGATATTTTTATTGCTATTGAAAGTAAGTACATATCAAAGTTGCGCATCAATCGATTATAATTTTTAATCTGATTCATTGATCAATGCTTACGACTAAAAACATTAATTGTCAAAAAATAGTTGATTTATTTACTTAATGAAATTAATGGTCAATCGTTGACTAAAAGATTAATCATTAAAAAATCGACGAATGATTTAATCGATTCATGAAATTGTTAATAGTTGATTGAAAAAATGAATCAACTACTAATTGATGACTTCTTAATGGAATTTGAATAAAATTATGATGTAATTGTAATTTCACTTTTATTTTTATCGTCCGAACACGTTTGAACAACACTTACATGAGATACTAATTTCACTATGAAATGAAATTCATCATTAGTCATTAGTCAATTATCCGATTGACGATTAACATTGAATGTTTAAGTGTTAGTCGCGACTAAAGACTAAAGTAGAAATCTAACTATTAATTGTTACTAATAATAAAAAGTATGTGATTGTTAATTGCGGTTAACGACTAAAGTAAGAATTTAATTGATAGTTGTAACCAACGATTAAAGTAGGAAATTAATCGTTAATTCATCATCTCAATTTATTTGCAAAACGTTTACTATAAGAAAAAATATTCACATTATTATGTATTATCAAAACAACAAGTCCAACACACTTTTGTGACTCTTGTGAGACCATAGTGAGAAATGTTATTCTAAAAAGAGAAAAATTTGTTTTTAACTCTTTATTTTGAAATAAGTATAAATTAAATTACAGAAAATAAATATTCAACTTTTGAGAAAATTTATGTGTATACTTATTCCCATAGCAACGTCAACAAAATACGTCAACAGGATAGTTAATATCAGTATAAATTGAAAAGCTTCAACACTTTCCACACTCATGATCGATGGAATCCGTTTTCGCCAACAAAGTTTTATCGAATACGTATTGTCGCCATATGAAAACGTAGGAAAGTCGAGTAACGCACCACCTGTTCTTTCAGGGTCAAACGTTGAAATCGGAATAAGCTCCAATGATGTTTGTACCCCCAAGGTTTAGAATATTCCAACAATTTATGTATTTTTGATAAAAAAAAAAAAAAAACTATTTAAACTATATATTGGGTTGTCCGGAAAGTTCGTACCGCATTATACTTATATTGTATTTCACAATGTTTCTTACATATCCAACGATTAGATCCGAATGTACCTTAACTTAGCTGTTCAAGTTCAGTTTAAGCAAGGCCTCTGGGGTAACAAAATGCTTCTATTATAATTATGATTACTGGTTTCTGACTTTTTCGTGCTCATAATTAGAATAATTATGAAAGATTATACTGTACGATGACTCAGAATCTACTAAAGTGTAATGTTTACATTTTATTCACTAGAAATACGGTTCTCGTCTACGCATTCGAATACTTTTGTGACGTCCAAATCGGTATGTTTACACTCAATGCCCTGTAGATCCTATATGTGTTGTCAGATTTTTTTGTAATTTTACTTATACATTCTCGAGACTTCAGTGTGTCTTTACTTACAATCTTATCTTGAAAACTTAAACCTAACGTGCGCATTTTATTTGTTAACGATGTAGATTGGAAACGTTCGAATACTTTCGTAATCTACTGTAAGTTAATATATCGGTGCAATCACCGATGGGCCGGTTTGCGTCAAAAACAATTTTTTCAAACAATTTCAACAAAGCGTTTCATGTAAGTTACAAAAGTTACATATAATTTTTTAAAATCGACGTAATATACAGGATGGCCCACAGCGTATTGACACATAAAAGGAATTAATAACTGGAAAACGGAAATAAATATGTGTACATTTTTTTAGTTAAAAGAAACGTGGAAGTTTAATGATGCAACTATTCAAATCAGGCATCATCTTTAATTATATGAGGCAATTTTAAAATTACTGACTACATAAATGAAAAGAACGAAACATTGAAAAGGTGTAAAGAATTTCACAAGAATCTTTTCATTATAGTTAATCGATTTCCAATTAAAGCATAACCCATTAATATTATCTGCATACTCTCAGTATCCTTACCCAAGAGTAATCCGATTAATTCTTTAAGAAGAAAATTTTATTTCGAGCAGATATTGCGGCATATTTACGTTTTAAACAAAACACAACTGAGTAAAAAAAACATCAAAGCTTCTTTTAACAAATTTCTAAAGAAGGAATCCGTATTTGATCTGATCGTTAGCCAAAAATTATATTTGTCAGCATCCTGTGGACCACCCTGTACATGATAGTATTTCGGCATTACTTGCGATAGAAACCAAAATTGTTAAAGAGAAATCGATTTCGGTTTCTTATTTTAGTAATATTCTCGCTACACGTTTGCTACTAAAAATGATCGGCGACATCGTGGAAGTCGTTGTACCTATAACTATAGTAATACTATTTCTCTGCTCTCGATGTTCGTGACCTCCGTCCTTGTATTCAACAGTTCGTAAAACGAAAAAGACTAAAATATATATTAATCGATTTCGAAATACTTTAAAACAACATCATATCGAAACTTTCGATGCTTATGACAGTAGAGTAACAAATTTTGTAGATATACTCAATTGCATAACTCAAATGAGTAAATTGTTGACCAGCTTATTGCAGAACTATAATGTCGTATTTATTACTGTACCTAGCCTCAATTTATAAATAATCATCCTACTCCCCCGCTAGTATAGGGCCGATTTGGGATTGAAATTTTAAGATAAGTACTAAATACATTGTGTATTGACATAAAGTGAAATAAATAATAATAAATATATAGTAAATAAAATCAAAATCTTTGTCTCTGTGGAAAAAAAAGCAGTCACCTCTGCATTAGCGCTGGTTTTAATCTCAAAATGCATCATTAGAACCTATTACGATTTGATATCATGTAATCCCTAGAGAAATTCTGTTTTTCTTTCTGCAGTCTATCATTTCCTCTCAATCGTTTCGCCTATAATCAATCACGGGCTAAGCAATTCCCTTGAAGCCACACCTATTTGGTCTTCTTACAAAGACAGAAGCACAAAATGTGCTATAGGGAAGTGAAAAAATATCTCGCGGGTGAATACAAATTTGATTGGTTACAGACTCATCTTCTCCAATACAATCATAAAGAACGGTACACGTATTTGCCTTATGACTGAAGCACTTGAAGCCGTAGAAGGAAAGGAGTCGCACTGAATCATACTTATTGTTCCTATACCGCCTCGCAAAAGTTTTTTTTAGCTTCCTATAGTACAACTATGTACTCCTCACTTGATGACACGTGAAACACGTCTAAAGAAAGCTATCGGCGTGCGTGGACCATGGACGCATATATGCGTTTGGGGATTATATCATACACAAGACACAAATGAAAGTTATTAGTGTTCGAGAAGGACAGGAAAAAGA
>JAMYCR010000206.1:0-10000 GCA_028830335.1 Eucera pruinosa
AACGAGAATCGAACTAAATATTTCTCGTCATCGTACACTGGGAAAGAAGACCGCGCGAGGCCGACCGGGGACGGTTCCATAGAATTTTGAAACCAACCCGAACGAATACACGCGAGCCATGTACGGGACAATTGCTTCGTTACACTACCGTAAATCGGTAACGTATCGTTCAGAGGGAACGAATCCGGCTTGTGCAGCCTCGTTGTCGAGAGTCCAAGTCCTTTGCCGTGGCGAGAATCGAACCTATACATTTCTCGCCATCGGACGTTGGGACGGAGGACCGCGCGAGGCCGACCGTGTGAAGTTCCATAGATTAATATTGAATTTCTACCTGAACGTGAGACAGTTGGGAATACTTCGAAAGAGGATGTTCTCCGCCGTACGTCGGTAACGTGTCGCTCGGAGGGAACGACCCGGATCGCTCAGCTTCGTTGTCGAGAGTCTGAACCCGTGTCGTGACAAGAATCGAACTAAATATTTCTCGTCATCGTACACTGGGAAGGGACGATCGCGCGAGGCCGACCGGGGACGGTTCCATCGAATTTTGAATCCTACCCGAACGAATACGCGGGAGCCATGGTACGAAACAACTGCCTCGTAACATTACCGTACTTCGATAACGTAACGTATCGTTCAGAGGGAATGACCCGGCTTGCGCAGCCTCGTTGTCGAGTGTCTGACATCCTTGCCGTGGCGAGAATCGAACTCTATAATTTCTCGTTATCGGACTTTGGGAAGCAACACCGCGCGAGGCCGACCGTGTGAAGTTCCATAGATTAATATTGTATTTCTACCTGAACGTGAGACAGTGGGAGTACTTCGAGAGAGGATGTTCTCCGCCGTACGTCGGTAACGTGTCGCTCGGAGGGAACGACCCGGATCGCTCAGCTTCGTTGTCGAGAGTCTGAACCCGTGTCGTGACAAGAATCGAACTAAATATTTCTCGTCATCGTACACTGGGAAGGGACGATCGCGCGAGGCCGACCGGGGACGGTTCCATCGAATTTTGAATCCTACCCGAACGAATACGCGGGAGCCATGGTACGAAACAACTGCCTCGTAACATTACCGTACTTCGGTAACGTAACGTATCGTTCAGAGGGAATGACCCGGCTTGCGCAGCCTCGTTGTCGAGTGTCTGACACCCTTGCCGGGGCGAGAATCGAATTCTATAATTTCTCGTTATCGGACTTTGGGAAGCAAGACCGCGCGAGGCCGACCGGGAAATTCCTTCGATTTCGCATTTCCACCTGAACGAACGCTTGGCGTGTTTCGGAACAGACTGCGCTCCTTCACCGCACGTCGGTTAATAATGCCGTTCAGAGGGGACGGACCGGCTTGCGTAGCCTCGTTGTCGTGAGTCTGACACCCTTGTCGTGGCGAGAATCGAATTTTATATATCTCGTCATCTGACTTTGGGTCGTGGATGATCGTTCGAGGCCGACCGGTAGTCCCATCGACCTTTCTTTCCCCGTCCTGAGCGGCCATATAGGAGTTTCATTGAGGGGCGTATGGGCCTGCCGCATTGCGATGGTTCCTAGAGGTCCAGCGATGCACGAGGATCCTGTATCGGGGCATCCCCGTCGTTTTCTCGTCCCTGGATCTCGATGGGTTCGTTATATTATACACTTCAATGTACTTTGCGCCCGGCTATCGGACAGCGTACGCTTCCGATGGGCTTCGTCCTTCGGACTTGTGTCGTCAATAATAAGCCGCACGGTTCTACTCCGTTGCGGCATGGCGACGCCCGGCACCTCCTTCTTGTACCCGTGGAGGAGCCAGGGCCTCGGATTCCTTTGGAACAGAGTATTTGAGGACATTACCAGACTTCGAACGAAATTTTTATACACGATTACCCTGAACGGTGGATCACTTGGCTCGTGGGTCGATGAAGAACGCAGCCAATTGCGCGTCAACGTGTGAACTGCAGGACACATGAACATCGACATTTCGAACGCACATTGCGGTCCACGGATACAATTCCTGGACCACGCCTGGCTGAGGGTCGTTCACGTAACCCAGATACTGCTTGCGTTTCGCGCGTTTTTTGGCCTCATTTCCCTTCGTGGCCATATCCCCGCCGTCGTTCGCATTGGCGAACGTTTCAGAGTCGGGCGAAGGCTTGCGTTAAGGGGCGAGCGCGAGTATCGTGCGACGTACGAGCGAATTATGTTGGACGTTCGTCGGCGTTCGCCGCGGTCGTGCCGAGACTGTGAGTCGTACGCGTGTGCGCGTGCGGCGTGGGATCGTGTTAACGAGTGGCAACGGAACCTGTCGCGGACTTGCGTGAGTGCCCGCGGCCTGCGCGCGTCGTCGTTTTCGACGACCGCCCGCGAGCACCGCTCCGTGTACCGGTTGCAAAGCCTTATCGTGCCGATTCGCACGTCCGCCACCGCTGCGTCTCGCACGTCTTACGAGCGCGAATAACATTGCCGCGCCCCCGCCGTCGTCTAACCAGACATTTATTTATGCGCACGGCTGAGAGCAATGAGAAGCTCAGACCGAAGAGAGGAGATATAATTAAGAGGGAGACACCGTAACTGAAGGTAGTGGCGTGTTTGGTGCTCGTACACAGCCCCAGGGATCGATTCCCGGCTCCCCTCTGACCGTGTGCGTTTACACTCTGCGCGAACGAACGCACGGACCGTCACTGAAAAATATGGGTCGTCGTTTGACGCCGAATTTTTTCCCACGAGTCGTCGAGACATCGGGAGTCGCCTAACAGGCGCGGACATACACAGCTTCTTCGAACGCTGATGATCTTGGAAGAAAAAAAGGTGCTGTGCGGATGAACACAGAGAGACGAGTGTAACTGTATCGGGATTGCTCATTTTCCCCGTCGTCTCGAGTCTCTCTGCCCGCGCGCTCTTGCCCAAGCCACGTTCGTTCGAAACATGTGTCTGTCAACCCGTATCGGGTTTGAACACGAGGACGATCGGCCGGAAAACGTTTCTGTACCCGAGGTGCACGAGTGTCCGTGCAAGTTACGCGACAGGTGGTCGAACGAAAACGCTACATGGAAAGAGTGCGTAGAGCTGGACGAATGAAAAAAGATCCCCTTTGGCGAGGCTCGAAAGTATAAAGCGAAAAGCAATACGCCGCCAGCCTCCACGCCGAGGAGAGAAACTTCGAAAGCGAGTGTTGGTCACCCCGTGTCTTCTCGTGCTGTCGATGAAGGAGACCGCGCATCTGTCCGACGCCGGTCGTCCAGTCCCCGGAAAGCAGCCTATTTGCGTTTCCTTGCGTGCGTTCCGTCGCATACCGAACAGGAGTAAAGTTTCGCGTTGCGCGCTCCGACACATCCCGGCCTATCCTTCGTTCTGAAGGATCAGGGTACGAGAATCGGGTCGAGTTGAGGATGCGCGCCGTTACGATCTCCATGCTTCGGACGTTGCGAAAAAAAATAAGGAACCGCCCGGAATGGTGAAAATACGGCTATGATACGGAAAGGACGGACGTTAAAAACCGGTAGGTGGTTGCCCGGCGAGCGTCTCCGGTAATAGAACGAGACGACACACGATGAAAGAAGACAATTTGGCGCGGTGCATGAAACGCTTCGACGAGTAGAAGGTACCATTTCCTCTTCCCTCTTCTTTATGTATCGAAATTGTTTACCCTCCCTTCGGGGCAACGTTATCCGTTGCTTCTCACGCAGCGCGCTATCGTCACGAATGTTTCGCGACGTAACGTAGAGACGACCTCAGAGTAGGCGAGATTACCCGCTGAATTTAAGCATATTACTAAGCGGAGGAAAAGAAACTAACAAGGATTTCCTTAGTAGCGGCGAGCGAACAGGAATTAGCCCAGCACTGAATCCCGCGGTACCGCCGTTGGGAAATGTAGTGTTCGGGAGGATCCGTTTATCCCGTGACGTCGAACTGCGTCCAAGTCCATCTTGAATGGGGCCACTTACCCGTAGAGGGTGCCAGGCCCGTAGCGACCGGTACGCGTTTCGGGAGGATCTCTCCTTAGAGTCGGGTTGCTTGAGAGTGCAGCCCTAAGTGGGTGGTAAACTCCATCTAAGGCTAAATACGACCACGAGACCGATAGCGAACAAGTACCGTGAGGGAAAGTTGAAAAGAACTTTGAAGAGAGAGTTCAAGAGTACGTGAAACCGTTCAGGGGTAAACCTGAGAAACCCAAAAGATCGAATGGGGAGATTCATCGTCAACAGCGCTGGCTCCCGTTGGTGCGCGATGCCCCGAATGGGCCCTTGTGGTTCCACGGCGAGGGCACGCCACCTTCGGCTTGAATGTTCCGGTGCCGTAGTCGTGCACTTCTCCCCTAGTAGAACGTCGCGACCCGTTGTGTGTCGGTCTACGGCCCGAGAGGGCGCCTGACGCGTCGCCTTGCGCGCACTCGTCAGACCCTCGGTCGCCCGGCCGGCTACACGACGGTACTCGCACGGTATCGGGCCGCAACCAATCCATTCTCGAATGGCGTTTGCGTCAGGTCCGCCGCAAGCTCGGTTAGTTCTTACCCGGTGGTACGGACCTCGTGCCGTCCCCGGGCCTAACCAGCTGTTAGCAGGCGGTGTCCTTGGACTGGCCAAGCTTCGAATTACCGGTCGGCGACGCTATTGCTTTGGGTACTCTCAGGACCCGTCTTGAAACACGGACCAAGGAGTCTAACATGTGCGCGAGTCATTGGGATGCACAAACCTAAAGGCGAAATGAAAGTGAAGGTCGTCCTTAGCGTCGACCGAGGGAGGATGGGCAGCGTTACCAGGCGGCCCCGCACTCCCGGGGCGTCTCGTTCTCATCGCGAGAAGAGGCGCACCCAGAGCGTACACGTTGGGACCCGAAAGATGGTGAACTATGCCTGGTCAGGACGAAGTCAGGGGAAACCCTGATGGAGGTCCGTAGCGATTCTGACGTGCAAATCGATCGTCGGAACTGGGTATAGGGGCGAAAGACTAATCGAACCATCTAGTAGCTGGTTCCCTCCGAAGTTTCCCTCAGGATAGCTGGCACTCGCTAGAACGCGTGCGAGTCTCATCTGGTAAAGCGAATGATTAGAGGCCTTGGGGCCGAAACGACCTCAACCTATTCTCAAACTTTAAATGGGTGAGATCTCTGGCTTGCTTGAACAGTGAAGCCATGAGATTTTGGATCAGAGTGCCAAGTGGGCCAATTTTGGTAAGCAGAACTGGCGCTGTGGGATGAACCAAACGCAGAGTTAAGGCGCCTAAGTCGACGCTTATGGGATACCATGAAAGGCGTTGGTTGCTTAAGACAGCAGGACGGTGGCCATGGAAGTCGGAATCCGCTAAGGAGTGTGTAACAACTCACCTGCCGAAGCAACTAGCCCTGAAAATGGATGGCGCTGAAGCGTCGCGCCTATACTCCGCCGTCAGCGGCAAGTGGGGAGTGACGTGCGTCACCCTCGGGTGTGACCGTCCTTCATGAAGCCCTGACGAGTAGGAGGGTCGCGGCGGTGTGCGCAGAAGGGTCTGGGCGTGAGCCTGCCTGGAGCCGCCGTCGGCGCAGATCTTGGTGGTAGTAGCAAATACTCCAGCGAGGCCCTGGAGGACTGACGTGGAGAAGGGTTTCGTGTGAACAGCCGTTGCACACGAGTCAGTCGATCCTAAGCCCTATGAGAAATCATATGTAGATGAGGTGTCCTAAAAGCCATAAACATTTTCGAACGAGACACACCCATCGGGCGAAAGGGAATCCGGTTCCTATTCCGGAACCCGGCAGCGGAACCGTATACCAATCCGGGCCCTCGTAAGAGTGTTCGTCGGGGTAACCCAAAATGACCTGGAGACGCCGTCGGGAGGTGCGGGGAGAGTTTTCTTTTCTGTATAAGCGTTCGAGTTCCCTGGAAACCTCTAGCAGGGAGATAGGGTTTGGAACGCGAAGAGCACCGCAGTTGCGGCGGTGTCCGCATCTTCCCCTCGGACCTTGAAAATCCAGGAGAGGGCCACGTGGAGGTGTCGCGCCGGTTCGTACCCATATCCGCAGCAGGTCTCCAAGGTGAAGAGCCTCTAGTCGATAGATTAATGTAGGTAAGGGAAGTCGGCAAATTGGATCCGTAACTTCGGAATAAGGATTGGCTCTGAGGAGCGGGGCGTGTCGGGCTTGGTCGGGAAGCGGGTTAGGCTGACGTGCCGGGCCTGGGCGAGCTGAACGGGACGCGGTCTTGTGCCGTGTACCCGGGATCCGAGCTCGGTCCCGTGCCTTGGCCTCCCGCGGATCTTCCTTGCTGCGAGGCTTCCGCGGCGGCATAGCCGTTGCGTGTCGCTCTCTTCGGCCGCCATTCAACGCTCAGCTCAGAACTGGCACGGACAAGGGGAATCCGACTGTCTAATTAAAACAAAGCATTGCGATGGCCCCCGCGGGTGTTGACGCAATGTGATTTCTGCCCAGTGCTCTGAATGTCAACGTGAAGAAATTCAAAAAAGCGCGGGTAAACGGCGGGAGTAACTATGACTCTCTTAAGGTAGCCAAATGCCTCGTCATCTAATTAGTGACGCGCATGAATGGATTAACGAGATTCCCAATCTGTCCCTATCTCCCCTCAGGGGCTACGCTGTGTTCTACAGTCGTAGTACGGGCTTAACGACCCCGAGGTACCCGAGTCACGCTCATACCGTAAGCCTGTGGTCATGTTTCGCAGGAACGGGGGTCTTGCCTTCACCGGCCGGACCGCGAGGATGACAACCTCTATAAAAAATCCCTTAATCCCCAGGGCAGTGGTGCGCGTCCTTGGGGTACCACTCCGTCAACAGACGCACGGGGAGGTGGCTGTTGGGAGCAGCAGCCTGTTAGCGGCCAACCCCGGGATACCTGGCGCCCTCCCGGTGGTATCAAGCCTTGCCCAGGTAAGGCGGCTCTGCCTGGGTGGACTTACTTTCCGACCTATTCGTGGGAACAGTCATGGAATCTACTAAATCAATAAAAACAAAAACTGGAGTGGAGGAGGTGGAGGTGGATACGGGGGTGAGGTGTGACTCGCCTATAGGGCGACGTAGTCGTCGAAGCTCTTTTTCATCATGCACGGACGATGTGTCAAGTGTGCCGCGCGCAAGAAAGCGTCGAGCAGTAACGGATCGGAATGGAAAATCTGAGGTTCCAGTGGCATCTGGATCGCTTGGTATCAATGATGTGCGTGTTGAAAGGGAAAAGCTTGAGGCTTACCTTTTTGACGATAATAACAAGGTAAACAAAAACGCCATAAAATATATTCTGTCCAGATGGGCGGTGCTGGAGTGTAGGCTACAATGTGAAATATCCGAAAAAGAAAAATATGAGGCTTTATATAAAAGCAGCATGCAGAATGTAGCACAAACTTATGCTCAAGCTGTTTCTAGTGGGCTAGCGAAACCTGTTGATGCTCCCAGTGTTGCGGCAAGGTCTTCCTCAATAAGTAGAAAAAAGGAGCCTTACGAGGTAGTAATTATTAAACCATTAAATGAAAATGACAAGCGGACGAATGATGAAATAAAGACTGCCGTAACGAGGGCATTAGATAGCAAAAGAAGTGTATTAAAGGTGAGGAATATGAAGCAAATTAGAAGCAAAGGAGTTGTGTTGGAGGTAAATAGTAAAAAAGATGTTGAAGTTCTTAAGAAGGTAAACCTGTCAGATGTCGGCTTGAGAACTGCGGAGCCTAGAAGGCTTGACCCAACATTGATCATATATGATGTTGAATCTGACTACAAGGCAGAAGATCTGAAAATGGATTTTGTCAACAAGAATCTGAATTACGAATCTGACTCTGAGAAACAAAAATTACTGGAGAACATAAATTTCAGACATTGTTTTAAGACTAAGAATAATAAGGATCGTGTTAATTGGATTGTTCAGTTGCCAGGAAGATTGTTTGAAGAAGCTTTATCACGTAATAGAGTATTTATGTTCTGGCGGACATACCGTATATCTGAGTATATAAACATCTTGAGATGTTTTAAATGCCTTGGCTATGGCCATATGGCGAAGTATTGTAGTGTCGAAAAACAACTTTGTGAATTTTGTAGCAGTTCGGACCATGCTCGAGATGTTTGCCCTAATAAAGATAAACCGCAGTGTGCTAACTGTATGCGAACAAAACGTAAGGATACGGGTCACAGTGTTAAGCACAAGGAATGCCCAGAATATCTTCGGCACGTTGAACTATACAAAAACCGAGTTACGTGGAGCTAAAAATAGGACAAGTAAACGCGCAAAGATCTATGGCGGTAGCGTCCGATCTGATGAAAATTATTGTGGAAGATTCCATAGATGTTCTGTGCATACAGGAGCCGTATGCCTTCAAGAGTAAGGTTAAAGGTTATAATACCACTAATTTTAGAGTGCTCCAGCCTAATGTGGAGCAACCGTGGGTGGCAGCAATAATTCGTACTGAGAATGTTGAGGCATTTCAGTGTTCACAGTATGATAGTGCTCATATTTTGTGTTTTCATGTGCGAACCCATGCAGAAAGTTTTTATGTAGTAAACGTTTATTGTCAATTTTCCTTACCGATGGATCCCTTTTTGAATAATTTGGAGAATATACTTACGCAGTTAGGTACAAGTCAAGTTCTGATCTGTTTGGATGCCAATGCAAAGTCATTTGTTTGGTACTCTGATGAAGTGGATGATCGTGGCAAGTTGCTCGAGGAATTTATCCTGGCCAATAACTTGACAGTACTAAATGTACCTAGTAGATTCTGTACGTTTACTAATTCGATGTTTCAAAGTAATATTGATGTAACCCTTGCTGGCCTTGGATTCGTCAACAAAAACGTAGAATGGCGTGTTTCTGATAAACTTGTATCAAGCGACCATAATCTGATTCTGTTGTCCTGGCACCTAATTAATGCGGATCGTAACTTGATAATTGTTAAAAATCGATATAATGTGAATTTTGCCGATTGGGAACGTTTTCATGTGGAACTTAATAATAGAGTTGACTCCAAATATATAGAAGTGTTAGAAAATTACAATGCGAGTAAGCTATGTAAAAGAATTAACAATATTCTAACAGAGACATGTAACGCCTCGTTACCTAGACGAAAGAGCAGTAATAAATCTGTTCCATGGTGGAATTCAGACCTAAACAAGCTTAGGAGAACTGTTCGTCGCTCGAAAAAGGAACTTTCTCGTGCAAGAAGATTACAATTAGGAGACTATGTACAGATATGTAGTGAGAGATATAGTGCAGCAAGAAATAAATATGTTAAAGCGATTAGAGCTAGGAAGGATTCTGCCTGGAAGGATTTTATACGATTCGAAGGAAATAAAAACCCTTGGGGAATACTACACAAAATTGCCAGAAACAGATTACCAAATTGCAATTCAATTAGTTCGTTATTACGTTCTACCGGTGAGTGGACACACTGCTTGAAGGAGTCAATCGATTTGCTGATGGACAAATTTGCTCCCAGAGACAATAGACTAGATGAAGTGGAAGTTCATACTGAAATGAGAAAAACTAATAAAATGTATACCAACAGCAATTTAGAACCGGACATAACATACAATGAAATAGACAGTGCTATAAAAAATTGTAAAAATAAGAAAGCTCCTGGAGACGACAATTTCAACCCAGAAATTATAAAACATTTATGGAAATCTAGGGGTGACTTGTTACTCCTATTATACAATAAATGTTTACGAGAGTGTGTCTTTCCTGATGCGTGGAAGACAGCAGTTTTAAGAATTATGTTAAAAAGTGTTGGTCTTGACCCAAAGCAGCCTAGTTCATACCGACCGATTGCATTACTGCCTGTTACTAGTAAAATTTTTGAGAAAATTATTGTAAGTAGAATTGAGGAAAAATACAAGGAAATGGGTCTACAATCAAGAAATCAGTTTGGTTTTAAAAAGGGTTATTCCATTGAAGATGCTCTCATGAGCTTCAGGGAAGCTGCTACGTATACAGATAAAAAATACGTTGTTTCGCTATTTATTGACATCCAGGGCGCTTTTGATAACATTTGGTGGCCATTTATAAAATTTAGATTGACAAAAGCACATTGTAGTACAACTCTAATAAGGATAGTTGAAAATTAC
>JAMYCR010000206.1:15000-30000 GCA_028830335.1 Eucera pruinosa
CCGGAGCGACATGACCGAATGATCGCAAGTAAACGTACGCCAGTTCTTGGAGCGACTCGACCGGTAGTGCTGCAGTAACTCGCACCGAGCCCCGGAGCGACGTGATCGAATGATAGCACGTAAACGTGCACCAAGGCTTGAAGCGACTCGACCGAAGCATCGCTTGTAACACGCTCCCAACCGCGTAGCGATGCGACCGAAGGATCGCAAGTAAACGTACGCCAGTTCTTGGAGCGACTCGACCCGTAGTGCTGCAGTAACTCGCACCGCGTCCCGGAGCGACATGACCGAATGATCGCAAGTAAACGTACGCCAGTGCTTGGAGCGACTCGACCGATAGTGCTGCAGTAACTCGCACCGAGCCCCGGAGCGACTTGACCGAATGATAGCACGTAAACGTGCACCAAGGCTTGAAGCGACTCGCCCGAATCATCGCTTGTAACACGCTCCCAACCGCGTAGCGATGCGACCGAAGGATCGCAAGTAAACGTACGCCAGTTCTTGGAGCGACTCGACCGGTAGTGCTGCAGTAACTCGCACCGAGCCCCGGAGCGACGTGACCGAATGATAGCACGTAAACGTGCACCAAGGCTTGAAGCGACTCGCCCGAATCATCGCTTGTAACACGCTCCCAACCGCGTAGCGATGCGACCGAAGGATCGCAAGTAAACGTACGCCAGTACTTGGAGCGACTCGACCGGTAGTGCTGCAGTAACTCGCACCGAGCCCCGGAGCGACGTGACCGAATGATAGCACGTAAACGTGCACCAAGGCTCGAAGCGACTCGCCCGAAGCATCGCTTGTAACACGCTCCCAACCGCGTAGCGATGCGACCGAAGGATCGCAAGTAAACGTACGCCAGTTCTTGGAGCGACTCGACCGGTAGTGCTGCAGTAACTCGCACCGAGCCCCTGAGCGACTTGACCGTATGATAGCACGTAAACGTGCTCCAAGGCATGAAGCGACTCGCCCGAAGCATCGCTTGTAACACGCTCCCAGCCGCGGAGCGATTCGACCGTATGATCGCAAGTAAACGTACGCCAGTACGTGGAGCGACTCGACCGGTAGTGCTGCAGTAACTCGCACCGAGCCCCGGAGCGACGTGACCGAATGATAGCACGTAAACGTGCGCCAAGGCTTGAAGCGACTCGCCCGAAGCATCGCTTGTAACACGCTCCCAACCGCGTAGCGATGCGACCGAAGGATCGCAAGTAAACGTACGCCAGTACTTGGAGCGACTCGACCGATAGTGCTGCAGTAACTCGCACCGAGCCCCGGAGCGACTTGACCGAATGATAGAACGTAAACGTGCACCAAGGCTTGAAGCGACTCGCCCGATGCATCGCTTGTAACACGCTCCCAACCGCGTAGCGATGCGACCGAAGGATCGCAAGTAAACGTACGCCAGTACTTGGAGCGACTCGACCTGTAGTGCTGCAGTAACTCGCACCGAGCCCCGGAGCGACTTGACCGAATGATAGCACGTAAACGTGCACCAAGGCTTGAAGCGACTCGCCCGAAGCATCGCTTGTAACACGCTCCCAACCGCGTAGCGATGCGACCGAAGGATCGCAAGTAAACGTACGCCAGTTCTTGGAGCGACTCGACCGGTAGTGCTGCAGTAACTCGCACCGCGTCCCGGAGCGACATGACCGAATGATCGCAAGTAAACGTACGCCAGTTCTTGGAGCGACTCGACCGGTAGTGCTGCAGTAACTCGCACCGAGCCCCGGAGCGACGTGATCGAATGATAGCACGTAAACGTGCACCAAGGCTTGAAGCGACTCGACCGAAGCATCGCTTGTAACACGCTCCCAACCGCGTAGCGATGCGACCGAAGGATCGCAAGTAAACGTACGCCAGTTCTTGGAGCGACTCGACCCGTAGTGCTGCAGTAACTCGCACCGCGTCCCGGAGCGACATGACCGAATGATCGCAAGTAAACGTACGCCAGTGCTTGGAGCGACTCGACCGATAGTGCTGCAGTAACTCGCACCGAGCCCCGGAGCGACTTGACCGAATGATAGCACGTAAACGTGCACCAAGGCTTGAAGCGACTCGCCCGAAGCATCGCTTGTAACACGCTCCCAACCGCGTAGCGATGCGACCGAAGGATCGCAAGTAAACGTACGCCAGTTCTTGGAGCGACTCGACCGGTAGTGCTGCAGTAACTCGCACCGAGCCCCTGAGCGACTTGACCGTATGATAGCACGTAAACGTGCTCCAAGGCATGAAGCGACTCGCCCGAAGCATCGCTTGTAACACGCTCCCAGCCGCGGAGCGATTCGACCGTATGATCGCAAGTAAACGTACGCCAGTACGTGGAGCGACTCGACCGGTAGTGCTGCAGTAACTCGCACCGAGCCCCGGAGCGACGTGACCGAATGATAGCACGTAAACGTGCGCCAAGGCTTGAAGCGACTCGCCCGAAGCATCGCTTGTAACACGCTCCCAACCGCGTAGCGATGCGACCGAAGGATCGCAAGTAAACGTACGCCAGTACTTGGAGCGACTCGACCGATAGTGCTGCAGTAACTCGCACCGAGCCCCGGAGCGACTTGACCGAATGATAGAACGTAAACGTGCACCAAGGCTTGAAGCGACTCGCCCGATGCATCGCTTGTAACACGCTCCCAACCGCGTAGCGATGCGACCGAAGGATCGCAAGTAAACGTACGCCAGTACTTGGAGCGACTCGACCTGTAGTGCTGCAGTAACTCGCACCGAGCCCCGGAGCGACTTGACCGAATGATAGCACGTAAACGTGCACCAAGGCTTGAAGCGACTCGCCCGAAGCATCGCTTGTAACACGCTCCCAACCGCGTAGCGATGCGACCGAAGGATCGCAAGTAAACGTACGCCAGTTCTTGGAGCGACTCGACCGGTAGTGCTGCAGTAACTCGCACCGCGTCCCGGAGCGACATGACCGAATGATCGCAAGTAAACGTACGCCAGTTCTTGGAGCGACTCGACCGGTAGTGCTGCAGTAACTCGCACCGAGCCCCGGAGCGACGTGATCGAATGATAGCACGTAAACGTGCACCAAGGCTTGAAGCGACTCGACCGAAGCATCGCTTGTAACACGCTCCCAACCGCGTAGCGATGCGACCGAAGGATCGCAAGTAAACGTACGCCAGTTCTTGGAGCGACTCGACCCGTAGTGCTGCAGTAACTCGCACCGCGTCCCGGAGCGACATGACCGAATGATCGCAAGTAAACGTACGCCAGTGCTTGGAGCGACTCGACCGATAGTGCTGCAGTAACTCGCACCGAGCCCCGGAGCGACTTGACCGAATGATAGCACGTAAACGTGCACCAAGGCTTGAAGCGACTCGCCCGAATCATCGCTTGTAACACGCTCCCAACCGCGTAGCGATGCGACCGAAGGATCGCAAGTAAACGTACGCCAGTACTTGGAGCGACTCGACCGGTAGTGCTGCAGTAACTCGCACCGAGCCCCGGAGCGACGTGACCGAATGATAGCACGTAAACGTGCACCAAGGCTTGAAGCGACTCGCCCGAATCATCGCTTGTAACACGCTCCCAACCGCGTAGCGATGCGACCGAAGGATCGCAAGTAAACGTACGCCAGTACTTGGAGCGACTCGACCGGTAGTGCTGCAGTAACTCGCACCGAGCCCCGGAGCGACGTGACCGAATGATAGCACGTAAACGTGCACCAAGGCTTGAAGCGACTCGCCCGAAGCATCGCTTGTAACACGCTCCCAACCGCGTAGCGATGCGACCGAAGGATCGCAAGTAAACGTACGCCAGTACTTGGAGCGACTCGACCGATAGTGCTTCAGTAACTCGCACCGAGCCCCGGAGCGACGTGACCGAATGATAGCACGTAAACGTGCACCAAGGCTTGAAGCGACTCGCCCGAATCATCGCTTGTAACACGCTCCCAACCGCGTAGCGATGCGACCGAAGGATCGCAAGTAAACGTACGCCAGTACTTGGAGCGACTCGACCGGTAGTGCTGCAGTAACTCGCACCGAGCCCCGGAGCGACGTGACCGAATGATAGCACGTAAACGTGCACCAAGGCTCGAAGCGACTCGCCCGAAGCATCGCTTGTAACACGCTCCCAACCGCGTAGCGATGCGACCGAAGGATCGCAAGTAAACGTACGCCAGTTCTTGGAGCGACTCGACCGGTAGTGCTGCAGTAACTCGCACCGAGCCCCTGAGCGACTTGACCGTATGATAGCACGTAAACGTGCTCCAAGGCATGAAGCGACTCGCCCGAAGCATCGCTTGTAACACGCTCCCAGCCGCGGAGCGATTCGACCGTATGATCGCAAGTAAACGTACGCCAGTACGTGGAGCGACTCGACCGGTAGTGCTGCAGTAACTCGCACCGAGCCCCGGAGCGACGTGACCGAATGATAGCACGTAAACGTGCGCCAAGGCTTGAAGCGACTCGCCCGAAGCATCGCTTGTAACACGCTCCCAACCGCGTAGCGATGCGACCGAAGGATCGCAAGTAAACGTACGCCAGTACGTGGAGCGACTCGACCGGTAGTGCTGCAGTAACTCGCACCGAGCCCCGGAGCGACGTGACCGAATGATAGCACGTAAACGTGCTCCAAGGCATGAAGCGACTCGCCCGAAGAATCGCTTGTAACACGCTCCCAGCCGCGGAGCGATTCGACCGTATGATCGCAAGTAAACGTACGCCAGTACGTGGAGCGACTCGACCGGTAGTGCTGCAGTAACTCGCACCGCGTCCCGGAGCGACATGACCGAATGATCGCAAGTAAACGTACGCCAGTACTTGGAGCGACTCGACCGATAGTGCTGCAGTAACTCGCACCGAGCCCCGGAGCGACTTGACCGAATGATAGCACGTAAACGTGCACCAAGGCTTGAAGCGACTCGCCCGAAGCATCGCTTGTAACACGCTCCCAACCGCGTAGCGATGCGACCGAAGGATCGCAAGTAAACGTACGCCAGTTCTTGGAGCGACTCGACCGGTAGTGCTGCAGTAACTCGCACCGAGCCCCTGAGCGACTTGACCGTATGATAGCACGTAAACGTGCTCCAAGGCATGAAGCGACTCGCCCGAAGCATCGCTTGTAACACGCTCCCAGCCGCGGAGCGATTCGACCGTATGATCGCAAGTAAACGTACGCCAGTACGTGGAGCGACTCGACCGGTAGTGCTGCAGTAACTCGCACCGAGCCCCGGAGCGACGTGACCGAATGATAGCACGTAAACGTGCGCCAAGGCTTGAAGCGACTCGCCCGAAGCATCGCTTGTAACACGCTCCCAACCGCGTAGCGATGCGACCGAAGGATCGCAAGTAAACGTACGCCAGTACTTGGAGCGACTCGACCGGTAGTGCTGCAGTAACTCGCACCGAGCCCCGGAGCGACGTGACCGAATGATAGCACGTGAACGTGCACCAAGGCTTGAAGCGACTCGCCCGAAGCATCGCTTGTAACACGCTCCCAACCGCGTAGCGATGCGACCGAAGGATCGCAAGTAAACGTACGCCAGTTCTTGGAGCGACTCGACCGGTAGTGCTGCAGTAACTCGCACCGCGTCCCGGAGCGACATGACCGAATGATCGCAAGTAAACGTACGCCAGTACTTGGAGCGACTCGACCGATAGTGCTTCAGTAACTCGCACCGAGCCCCGGAGCGACGTGACCGAATGATAGCACGTAAACGTGCACCAAGGCTTGAAGCGACTCGCCCGAAGCATCGCTTGTAACACGCTCCCAACCGCGTAGCGATGCGACCGAAGGATCGCAAGTAAACGTACGCCAGTACTTGGAGCGACTCGACCGGTAGTGCTGCAGTAACTCGCACCGAGCCCCGGAGCGACGTGACCGAATGATAGCACGTAAACGTGCACCAAGGCTTGAAGCGACTCGCCCGAATCATCGCTTGTAACACGCTCCCAACCGCGTAGCGATGCGACCGAAGGATCGCAAGTAAACGTACGCCAGTACTTGGAGCGACTCGACCGGTAGTGCTGCAGTAACTCGCACCGAGCCCCGGAGCGACGTGACCGAATGATAGCACGTAAACGTGCACCAAGGCTCGAAGCGACTCGCCCGAAGCATAGCTTGTAACACGCTCCCAACCGCGTAGCGATGCGACCGAAGGATCGCAAGTAAACGTACGCCAGTTCTTGGAGCGACTCGACCGGTAGTGCTGCAGTAACTCGCACCGAGCCCCTGAGCGACTTGACCGTATGATAGCACGTAAACGTGCTCCAAGGCATGAAGCGACTCGCCCGAAGCATCGCTTGTAACACGCTCCCAGCCGCGGAGCGATTCGACCGTATGATCGCAAGTAAACGTACGCCAGTACGTGGAGCGACTCGACCGGTAGTGCTGCAGTAACTCGCACCGAGCCCCGGAGCGACGTGACCGAATGATAGCACGTAAACGTGCGCCAAGGCTTGAAGCGACTCGCCCGAAGCATCGCTTGTAACACGCTCCCAACCGCGTAGCGATGCGACCGAAGGATCGCAAGTAAACGTACGCCAGTACTTGGAGCGACTCGACCGATAGTGCTGCAGTAACTCGCACCGAGCCCCGGAGCGACTTGACCGAATGATAGAACGTAAACGTGCACCAAGGCTTGAAGCGACTCGCCCGAAGCATCGCTTGTAACACGCTCCCACCGCGTAGCGATGCGACCGAAGGATCGCAAGTAAACGTACGCCAGTACTTGGAGCGACTCGACCTGTAGTGCTGCAGTAACTCGCACCGAGCCCCGGAGCGACTTGACCGAATGATAGCACGTAAACGTGCACCAAGGCTTGAAGCGACTCGCCCGAAGCATCGCTTGTAACACGCTCCCAACCGCGTAGCGATGCGACCGAAGGATCGCAAGTAAACGTACGCCAGTTCTTGGAGCGACTCGACCGGTAGTGCTGCAGTAACTCGCACCGCGTCCCGGAGCGACATGACCGAATGATCGCAAGTAAACGTACGCCAGTTCTTGGAGCGACTCGACCGGTAGTGCTGCAGTAACTCGCACCGAGCCCCGGAGCGACGTGATCGAATGATAGCACGTAAACGTGCACCAAGGCTTGAAGCGACTCGACCGAAGCATCGCTTGTAACACGCTCCCAACCGCGTAGCGATGCGACCGAAGGATCGCAAGTAAACGTACGCCAGTTCTTGGAGCGACTCGACCCGTAGTGCTGCAGTAACTCGCACCGCGTCCCGGAGCGACATGACCGAATGATCGCAAGTAAACGTACGCCAGTGCTTGGAGCGACTCGACCGATAGTGCTGCAGTAACTCGCACCGAGCCCCGGAGCGACTTGACCGAATGATAGCACGTAAACGTGCACCAAGGCTTGAAGCGACTCGCCCGAATCATCGCTTGTAACACGCTCCCAACCGCGTAGCGATGCGACCGAAGGATCGCAAGTAAACGTACGCCAGTACTTGGAGCGACTCGACCGGTAGTGCTGCAGTAACTCGCACCGAGCCCCGGAGCGACGTGACCGAATGATAGCACGTAAACGTGCACCAAGGCTTGAAGCGACTCGCCCGAATCATCGCTTGTAACACGCTCCCAACCGCGTAGCGATGCGACCGAAGGATCGCAAGTAAACGTACGCCAGTACTTGGAGCGACTCGACCGGTAGTGCTGCAGTAACTCGCACCGAGCCCCGGAGCGACGTGACCGAATGATAGCACGTAAACGTGCACCAAGGCTCGAAGCGACTCGCCCGAAGCATCGCTTGTAACACGCTCCCAACCGCGTAGCGATGCGACCGAAGGATCGCAAGTAAACGTACGCCAGTTCTTGGAGCGACTCGACCGGTAGTGCTGCAGTAACTCGCACCGAGCCCCTGAGCGACTTGACCGTATGATAGCACGTAAACGTGCTCCAAGGCATGAAGCGACTCGCCCGAAGCATCGCTTGTAACACGCTCCCAGCCGCGGAGCGATTCGACCGTATGATCGCAAGTAAACGTACGCCAGTACGTGGAGCGACTCGACCGGTAGTGCTGCAGTAACTCGCACCGAGCCCCGGAGCGACGTGACCGAATGATAGCACGTAAACGTGCGCCAAGGCTTGAAGCGACTCGCCCGAAGCATCGCTTGTAACACGCTCCCAACCGCGTAGCGATGCGACCGAAGGATCGCAAGTAAACGTACGCCAGTACTTGGAGCGACTCGACCGATAGTGCTGCAGTAACTCGCACCGAGCCCCGGAGCGACTTGACCGAATGATAGAACGTAAACGTGCACCAAGGCTTGAAGCGACTCGCCCGATGCATCGCTTGTAACACGCTCCCAACCGCGTAGCGATGCGACCGAAGGATCGCAAGTAAACGTACGCCAGTACTTGGAGCGACTCGACCTGTAGTGCTGCAGTAACTCGCACCGAGCCCCGGAGCGACTTGACCGAATGATAGCACGTAAACGTGCACCAAGGCTTGAAGCGACTCGCCCGAAGCATCGCTTGTAACACGCTCCCAACCGCGTAGCGATGCGACCGAAGGATCGCAAGTAAACGTACGCCAGTTCTTGGAGCGACTCGACCGGTAGTGCTGCAGTAACTCGCACCGCGTCCCGGAGCGACATGACCGAATGATCGCAAGTAAACGTACGCCAGTTCTTGGAGCGACTCGACCGGTAGTGCTGCAGTAACTCGCACCGAGCCCCGGAGCGACGTGATCGAATGATAGCACGTAAACGTGCACCAAGGCTTGAAGCGACTCGACCGAAGCATCGCTTGTAACACGCTCCCAACCGCGTAGCGATGCGACCGAAGGATCGCAAGTAAACGTACGCCAGTTCTTGGAGCGACTCGACCCGTAGTGCTGCAGTAACTCGCACCGCGTCCCGGAGCGACATGACCGAATGATCGCAAGTAAACGTACGCCAGTGCTTGGAGCGACTCGACCGATAGTGCTGCAGTAACTCGCACCGAGCCCCGGAGCGACTTGACCGAATGATAGCACGTAAACGTGCACCAAGGCTTGAAGCGACTCGCCCGAATCATCGCTTGTAACACGCTCCCAACCGCGTAGCGATGCGACCGAAGGATCGCAAGTAAACGTACGCCAGTACTTGGAGCGACTCGACCGGTAGTGCTGCAGTAACTCGCACCGAGCCCCGGAGCGACGTGACCGAATGATAGCACGTAAACGTGCACCAAGGCTTGAAGCGACTCGCCCGAATCATCGCTTGTAACACGCTCCCAACCGCGTAGCGATGCGACCGAAGGATCGCAAGTAAACGTACGCCAGTACTTGGAGCGACTCGACCGGTAGTGCTGCAGTAACTCGCACCGAGCCCCGGAGCGACTTGACCGAATGATAGCACGTAAACGTGCACCAAGGCTTGAAGCGACTCGCCCGAAGCATCGCTTGTAACACGCTCCCAACCGCGTAGCGATGCGACCGAAGGATCGCAAGTAAACGTACGCCAGTACTTGGAGCGACTCGACCGATAGTGCTGCAGTAACTCGCACCGAGCCCCGGAGCGACTTGACCGAATGATAGCACGTAAACGTGCACCAAGGCATGAAGCGACTCGCCCGAAGCATCGCTTGTAACACGCTCCCAGCCGCGGAGCGATTCGACCGTATGATCGCAAGTAAACGTACGCCAGTACTTGGAGCGACTCGACCGGTAGTGCTGCAGTAACTCGCACCGAGCCCCGGAGCGACGTGACCGAATGATAGCACGTAAACGTGCGCCAAGGCTTGAAGCGACTCGCCCGAAGCATCGCTTGTAACACGCTCCCAACCGCGTAGCGATGCGACCGAAGGATCGCAAGTAAACGTACGCCAGTACTTGGAGCGACTCGACCGATAGTGCTGCAGTAACTCGCACCGAGCCCCGGAGCGACTTGACCGAATGATAGCACGTAAACGTGCACCAAGGCTTGAAGCGACTCGCCCGAAGCATCGCTTGTAACACGCTCCCAACCGCGTAGCGATGCGACCGAAGGATCGCAAGTAAACGTACGCCAGTACTTGGAGCGACTCGACCTGTAGTGCTGCAGTAACTCGCACCGAGCCCCGGAGCGACGTGACCGAATGATAGCACGTAAACGTGCACCAAGGCTTGAAGCGACTCGCCCGAATCATCGCTTGTAACACGCTCCCAACCGCGTAGCGATGCGACCGAAGGATCGCAAGTAAACGTACGCCAGTACTTGGAGCGACTCGACCGGTAGTGCTGCAGTAACTCGCACCGAGCCCCGGAGCGACGTGATCGAATGATAGCACGTAAACGTGCACCAAGGCTCGAAGCGACTCGCCCGAAGCATCGCTTGTAACACGCTCCCAACCGCGTAGCGATGCGACCGAAGGATCGCAAGTAAACGTACGCCAGTTCTTGGAGCGACTCGACCGGTAGTGCTGCAGTAACTCGCACCGAGCCCCTGAGCGACTTGACCGTATGATAGCACGTAAACGTGCTCCAAGGCATGAAGCGACTCGCCCGAAGCATCGCTTGTAACACGCTCCCAGCCGCGGAGCGATTCGACCGTATGATCGCAAGTAAACGTACGCCAGTACGTGGAGCGACTCGACCGGTAGTGCTGCAGTAACTCGCACCGAGCCCCGGAGCGACGTGACCGAATGATAGCACGTAAACGTGCACCAAGGCTTGAAGCGACTCGCCCGAAGCATCGCTTGTAACACGCTCCCAACCGCGTAGCGATGCGACCGAAGGATCGCAAGTAAACGTACGCCAGTACTTGGAGCGACTCGACCTGTAGTGCTGCAGTAACTCGCACCGAGCCCCGGAGCGACGTGACCGAATGATAGCACGTAAACGTGCACCAAGGCTTGAAGCGACTCGCCCGAAGCATCGCTTGTAACACGCTCCCAACCGCGTAGCGATGCGACCGAAGGATCGCAAGTAAACGTACGCCAGTACTTGGAGCGACTCGACCTGTAGTGCTGCAGTAACTCGCACCGAGCCCCGGAGCGACGTGACCGAATGATAGCACGTAAACGTGCACCAAGGCTTGAAGCGACTCGACCGAAGCATCGCTTGTAACACGCTCCCAACCGCGTAGCGATGCGACCGAAGGATCGCAAGTAAACGTACGCCAGTTCTTGGAGCGACTCGACCGGTAGTGCTGCAGTAACTCGCACCGCGTCCCGGAGCGACATGACCGAATGATCGCAAGTAAACGTACGCCAGTTCTTGGAGCGACTCGACCGGTAGTGCTGCAGTAACTCGCACCGAGCCCCGGAGCGACGTGATCGAATGATAGCACGTAAACGTGCACCAAGGCTTGAAGCGACTCGACCGAAGCATCGCTTGTAACACGCTCCCAACCGCGTAGCGATGCGACCGAAGGATCGCAAGTAAACGTACGCCAGTTCTTGGAGCGACTCGACCCGTAGTGCTGCAGTAACTCGCACCGCGTCCCGGAGCGACATGACCGAATGATCGCAAGTAAACGTACGCCAGTGCTTGGAGCGACTCGACCGATAGTGCTGCAGTAACTCGCACCGAGCCCCGGAGCGACTTGACCGAATGATAGCACGTAAACGTGCACCAAGGCTTGAAGCGACTCGCCCGAATCATCGCTTGTAACACGCTCCCAACCGCGTAGCGATGCGACCGAAGGATCGCAAGTAAACGTACGCCAGTACTTGGAGCGACTCGACCGGTAGTGCTGCAGTAACTCGCACCGAGCCCCGGAGCGACGTGACCGAATGATAGCACGTAAACGTGCACCAAGGCTTGAAGCGACTCGCCCGAATCATCGCTTGTAACACGCTCCCAACCGCGTAGCGATGCGACCGAAGGATCGCAAGTAAACGTACGCCAGTACTTGGAGCGACTCGACCGGTAGTGCTGCAGTAACTCGCACCGAGCCCCGGAGCGACGTGACCGAATGATAGCACGTAAACGTGCACCAAGGCTCGAAGCGACTCGCCCGAAGCATCGCTTGTAACACGCTCCCAACCGCGTAGCGATGCGACCGAAGGATCGCAAGTAAACGTACGCCAGTTCTTGGAGCGACTCGACCGGTAGTGCTGCAGTAACTCGCACCGAGCCCCTGAGCGACTTGACCGTATGATAGCACGTAAACGTGCTCCAAGGCATGAAGCGACTCGCCCGAAGCATCGCTTGTAACACGCTCCCAGCCGCGGAGCGATTCGACCGTATGATCGCAAGTAAACGTACGCCAGTACGTGGAGCGACTCGACCGGTAGTGCTGCAGTAACTCGCACCGAGCCCCGGAGCGACGTGACCGAATGATAGCACGTAAACGTGCGCCAAGGCTTGAAGCGACTCGCCCGAAGCATCGCTTGTAACACGCTCCCAACCGCGTAGCGATGCGACCGAAGGATCGCAAGTAAACGTACGCCAGTACTTGGAGCGACTCGACCGATAGTGCTGCAGTAACTCGCACCGAGCCCCGGAGCGACTTGACCGAATGATAGAACGTAAACGTGCGCCAAGGCTTGAAGCGACTCGCCCGATGCATCGCTTGTAACACGCTCCCAACCGCGTAGCGATGCGACCGAAGGATCGCAAGTAAACGTACGCCAGTACTTGGAGCGACTCGACCTGTAGTGCTGCAGTCCCTCGCACCGAGCCCCGGAGCGACTTGACCGAATGATAGCACGTAAACGTGCACCAAGGCTTGAAGCGACTCGCCCGAAGCATCGCTTGTAACACGCTCCCAACCGCGTAGCGATGCGACCGAAGGATCGCAAGTAAACGTAAGCCAGTTCTTGGAGCGACTCGACCGGTAGTGCTGCAGTAACTCGCACCGCGTCCCGGAGCGACATGACCGAATGATCGCAAGTAAACGTACGCCAGTTCTTGGAGCGACTCGACCGGTAGTGCTGCAGTAACTCGCACCGAGCCCCGGAGCGACGTGATCGAATGATAGCACGTAAACGTGCACCAAGGCTTGAAGCGACTCGACCGAAGCATCGCTTGTAACACGCTCCCAACCGCGTAGCGATGCGACCGAAGGATCGCAAGTAAACGTACGCCAGTTCTTGGAGCGACTCGACCCGTAGTGCTGCAGTAACGCGCCCCGCGTCCCGGAGCGACATGACCGAATGATCGCAAGTAAACGTACGCCCGGTCTTGGAGCGACTCGACCGATAGTGCTGCAGTAACTCGCACCGAGCCCCGGAGCGACTTGACCGAATGATAGCACGTAAACGTGCACCAAGGCTTGAAGCGACTCGCCCGAATCATCGCTTGTAACACGCTCCCAACCGCGTAGCGATGCGACCGAAGGATCGCAAGTAAACGTACGCCAGTACTTGGAGCGACTCGACCGGTAGTGCTGCAGTAACTCGCACCGAGCCCCGGAGCGACGTGACCGAATGATAGCACGTAAACGTGCACCAAGGCTTGAAGCGACTCGCCCGAATCATCGCTTGTAACACGCTCCCAACCGCGTAGCGATGCGACCGAAGGATCGCAAGTAAACGTACGCCAGTACTTGGAGCGACTCGACCGGTAGTGCTGCAGTAAATCGCACCGAGCCCCGGAGCGACGTGATCGAATGATAGCACGTAAACGTGCACCAAGGCTTGAAGCGACTCGCCCGAAGCATCGCTTGTAACACGCTCCAACCGCGTAGCGATGCGACCGAAGGATCGCAAGTAAACGTACGCCAGTACTTGGAGCGACCCGACCGATAGTGCTTCAGTAACTCGCACCGAGCCCCGGAGCGACGTGACCGAATGATAGCACGGTAAAACGGCACCAAGGCTTGAAGCGACTCGCCCGAATCAGCGCTTGTAACACGCTCCCAACCGCGTAGCGATGCGACCGAAGGATCGCAAGTAAACGTACGCCAGTACTTGGAGCGACTCGACCGGTAGTGCTGCAGTAACTCGCACCGAGCCCCCGAGCGACCCGACCGCACGATAGCACGTAAATCGTGCACCAAGGGTTGAAGCGACTCGCCCGAAGGTTCTCTTGTAACACGCTCCCAACCGCGTAGCGATGCGACCGAAGGATCGCAAGTAAACGTACGCCAGTTCTTGGAGCGACTCGACCGGTAGTGCTGCAGTAACTCGCACCGAGCCCCTGAGCGACTTGACCGTATGATAGCACGTAAACGTGCTCCAAGGCATGAAGCGACTCGCCCGAAGCATCGCTTGTAACACGCTCCCAGCCGCGGAGCGATTCGACCGAATGATCGCAAGTAAACGTACGCCAGTACTTGGAGCGACTCGACCGATAGTGCTTCAGTAACTCGCACCGAGCCCCGGAGCGACGTGACCGAATGATAGCACGTAAACGTGCACCAAGGCATGAAGCGACTCGCCCGAAGCATCGCTTGTAACACGCTCCCAGCCGCGGAGCGATGCGACCGAAGGATCGCAAGTAAACGTACGCCAGTACTTGGAGCGACTCGACCGGTAGTGCTGCAGTAACTCGCACCGAGCCCCGGAGCGACGTGACCGAATGATAGCACGTAAACGTGCACCAAGGCTTGAAGCGACTCGCCCGAATCATCGCTTGTAACACGCTCCCAACCGCGTAGCGATGCGACCGAAGGATCGCAAGTAAACGTACGCCAGTACTTGGAGCGACTCGACCGGTAGTGCTGCAGTAACTCGCACCGAGCCCCGGAGCGACGTGACCGAATGATAGCACGTAAACGTGCACCAAGGCTCGAAGCGACTCGCCCGAAGCATCGCTTGTAACACGCTCCCAACCGCGTAGCGATGCGACCGAAGGATCGCAAGTAAACGTACGCCAGTTCTTGGAGCCTCTCGACCGGTAGTGCTGCAGTAACTCGCACCGAGCCCCTGAGCGACTTGACCGTATGATAGCACGTAAACGTGCTCCAAGGCATGAAGCGACTCGCCCGAAGCATCGCTTGTAACACGCTCCCAGCCGCGGAGCGATTCGACCGTATGATCGCAAGTAAACGTACGCCAGTACGTGGAGCGCCTCGACCGGTAGTGCTGCAGTAACTCGCACCGAGCCCCGGAGCGACGTGACCGAATGATAGCACGTAAACGTGCGCCAAGGCTTGAAGCGACTCGCCCGAAGCATCGCTTGT
>JAMYCR010000206.1:35000-40948 GCA_028830335.1 Eucera pruinosa
CATGTACGGGACAATTGCTTCGTTACACTACCGTAAATCGGTAACGTATCGTTCAGAGGGAACGAATCCGGCTTGTGCAGCCTCGTTGTCGAGAGTCCAAGTCCTTTGCCGTGGCGAGAATCGAACCTATACATTTCTCGCCATCGGACGTTGGGACGGAGGACCGCGCGAGGCCGACCGTGTGAAGTTCCATAGATTAATATTGAATTTCTACCTGAACGTGAGACAGTTGGGAATACTTCGAAAGAGGATGTTCTCCGCCGTACGTCGGTAACGTGTCGCTCGGAGGGAACGATCCGGTTCGCTCAGCCTCGTTGTCGAGAGTCTGAACCCGTGTCGTGTGACGAGAATCGAACTAAATATTTCTCGTCATCGTACACTGGGAAAGAAGACCGCGCGAGGCCGACCGGGGACGGTTCCATCGAATTTTGAATCCTACCCGAACGAATACGCGGGAGCCATGGTACGAAACAACTGCCTCGTAACATTACCGTACTTCGATAACGTAACGTATCGTTCAGAGGGAATGACCCGGCTTGCGCAGCCTCGTTGTCGAGTGTCTGACATCCTTGCCGTGGCGAGAATCGAACTCTATAATTTCTCGTTATCGGACTTTGGGAAGCAACACCGCGCGAGGCCGACCGTGTGAAGTTCCATAGATTAATATTGTATTTCTACCTGAACGTGAGACAGTGGGAGTACTTCGAGAGAGGCGGTTCTCCGCCCGTACGTCGGTAACGTGTCGCTCGGAGGGAACGACCCGGATTCGCTCAGCTTCGTTGTCGAGAGTCTGAACCCGTGTCGTGACGAGAATCGAACTAAATATTTCTCGTCATCGTACACTGGGAAGGGACGATCGCGCGAGGCCGACCGTGTGAAGTTCCATCGAATTTTGATTCCTACCCGGACGAATACGCGGAGCCATGGTACGAAACAACTGCCTCGTAACATTACCGTACTTCGGTAACGTAAACGTATCGTTCAGAGGGAATGACCCGGCTTGCGCAGCCTCGTTGTCGAGTGTCTGACATCCTTGCCGTGGCGAGAATCGAATTCTATAATTTCTCGTTATCGGACTTTGGGAAGCAAGACCGCGCGAGGCCGACCGGGAAATTCCTTCGATTTCGCATTTCCACCTGAACGAACGCTTGGCGTGTTTTCGGAACAGACTGCGCTCCTTCACCGCACGTCGGTTAATAATGCCGTTCAGAGGGGACGGACCGGCTTGCCGTAGCCTCGTTGTCGTGAGTCTGACACCCTTGTCGTGGCGAGAATCGAAATTTTATATATTCTCGTCATCTGACTTTGGGTCGTGGATGATCGTTCGAGGCCGACCGGTAGTCCCATCGACCTTTCTTTCCCCGTCCTGAGCGGCCATATAGGAGTTTCATTGAGGGGCGTATGGGCCTGCCGCATTGCGATGGTTCCTAGAGGTCCAGCGATGCACGAGGATCCTGTATCGGGGCATCCCCGTCGTTTTCTCGTCCCTGGATCTCGATGGGTTCGTTATATTATACACTTCAATGTACTTTGCGCCCGGCTATCGGACAGCGTACGCTTCCGATGGGCTTCGTCCTTCGGACTTCTGCCGTCAATAATAAGCCGCACGGTTCTACTCCGTTGCGGCATGGCGACGCCCGGCACCTCCTTCTTGTACCCGTGGAGGAGCCAGGGCCTCGGATTCCTTTTGGAACAGAGTATTTGAGACATTACCAGACTTCGAACGAAATTTTTATACACGATTACCCTGAACGGTGGATCACTTGGCTCGTGGGTCGATGAAGAACGCAGCCAATTGCGCGTCAACGTGTGAACTGCAGGACACATGAACATCGACATTTCGAACGCACATTGCGGTCCACGGATACAATTCCTGGACCACGCCTGGCTGAGGGTCGTTCACGTAACCCAGATACTGCTTGCGTTTCGCGCGTTTCTTTGCCTCATTTCCCTTCGTGGCCATATCCCCGCCGTCGTTCGCATTGGCGAACGTTTCAGAGTCGGGCGAAGGCTTGCGTTAAGGGGCGAGCGCGAGTATCGTGCGACGTACGAGCGAATTATGTGGACGTTCGTCGGCGTTCGCCGCGGTCGTGCCGAGACTGTGAGTCGTACGCGTGTGCGCGTGCGGCGTGGGATCGTGTTAACGAGTGGCAACGGAACCTGTCGCGGACTTGCGTGAGTGCCCGCGGCCTGCGCGCGTCGTCGTTTTCGACGACCGCCCGCGAGCACCGCTCCGTGTACCGGTTGCAAAGCCTTATCGTGCCGATTCGCACGTCCGCCACCGCTGCGTCTCGCACGTCTTACGAGCGCGAATAACATGCCGCGCCCCCGACGTCGTCTAAAAAGACATTTATTTATGCGCACGGCTGAGAGCAATGAGAAGCTCAGACCGGGGAGCGGAGATGTGCTTCAGCGGGAGGCACCGTAACGGCAGGTAGTGGCGTGTTTGGCGCTCGTCCACAGCCCACGGATCGATTCCGCGCGCCCCTCTGACCGTGTGGGTTCACCCTCTGCGCGGCCGGCCGCGCGGACCGTCACTGAAAATTATGCGTCGTCGACTCACGCCGAATCTTCTCCCACGAGTCGTCGAGACATCGGGAGTCGCCTACAGGGCGCGGACATACACAGCTTCTTCGAACGCTGATATCTTGGAAGAAAAAAATGTGCTGTGCGGATCAACACAGAGAGACGAGTGTAACTGTATCGGGATTGCTCATTTTCCCGTCGTCTCGAGTCTCTCTGCCGCGCGCTCTGCCAAAGCCACGATCGTTCGAAACCTGTGTCTGTCAACCCGTCCCCGATTTGAACCCGAGGACGATCGGCCGGAAAACGTTTCTGTACCCGAGGTGCACGAGTGTCCGTGCAAGTTACGCGACAGGTGGTCGAACGAAAACGCTACATGGAAAGAGAGCGTAGAGCTGGACGAAGGAAAAAAGATCCCCCTTGGCGAGGCTCGAAAGTACAAAGCGAAAAGCAACACGCCGCCAGCCTCCACCCCGACGCGAGAAACTTCGCAAGCGAGTGTTGGCCACCCCGTGCCTTCTCGTGCGGTCGAGGACGGATACAGCACATCTGGCCGACGCCGGTTGTACAGTCACCTGGAAGCAGCCTATTTGCGTTTCCTTGCGTGCGTTCCGTCGCATACCGAACAGGAGTAAAGTTTCGCGTTGCGCGCTCCGACACTCCGGCCTATCCTTCGTTCGTGAAGGATCAGGGTACGCGAAGCGGGTCGGGTGGAGGATGCGCGCGTACACGATCTCCATGCTTCGGACGTTGCGAATAAAAATAAGGAACCGCCCGGAATGGTGAAAATACGGCTATGATACGGAAAGGACGGACGTTAAAAACCGGTAGGTGGTTGCCCGGCGAGCGTCTCCGGTAATAGAACGAGACGACACACGATGAAAGAAGACAATTTGGCGCGGTGCATGAAACGCTTCGACGAGTAGAAGGTACCATTTCCTCTTCCCTCTTCTTTATGTATCGAAATTGTTTACCCTCCCTTCGGGGCAACGTTATCCGTTGCTTCTCACGCAGCGCGCTATCGTCACGAATGTTTCGCGACGTAACGTAGAGACGACCTCAGAGTAGGCGAGATTACCCGCTGAATTTAAGCATATTACTAAGCGGAGGAAAAGAAACTAACAAGGATTTCCTTAGTAGCGGCGAGCGAACAGGAATTAGCCCAGCACTGAATCCCGCGGTACCGCCGTTGGGAAATGTAGTGTTCGGGAGGATCCGTTTATCCCGTGACGTCGAACTGCGTCCAAGTCCATCTTGAATGGGGCCACTTACCCGTAGAGGGTGCCAGGCCCGTAGCGACCGGTACGCGTTTCGGGAGGATCTCTCCTTAGAGTCGGGTTGCTTGAGAGTGCAGCCCTAAGTGGGTGGTAAACTCCATCTAAGGCTAAATACGACCACGAGACCGATAGCGAACAAGTACCGTGAGGGAAAGTTGAAAAGAACTTTGAAGAGAGAGTTCAAGAGTACGTGAAACCGTTCAGGGGTAAACCTGAGAAACCCAAAGATCGAATGGGGAGATTCATCGTCAACAGCGCTGGCTCCCGTTGGTGCGCGATGCCCCGAATGGGCCCTTGTGGTTCCACGGCGAGGGCACGCCACCTTCGGCTTGAATGTTCCGGTGCCGTAGTCGTGCACTTCTCCCCTAGTAGAACGTCGCGACCCGTTGTGTGTCGGTCTACGGCCCGAGAGGGCGCCTGACGCGTCGCCTTGCGCGCACTCGTCAGACCCTCGGTCGCCCGGCCGGCTACACGACGGTACTCGCACGGTATCGGGCCGCAACCAATCCATTCTCGAATGGCGTTTGCGTCAGGTCCGCCGCAAGCTCGGTTAGTTCTTACCCGGTGGTACGGACCTCGTGCCGTCCCCGGGCCTAACCAGCTGTTAGCAGGCGGTGTCCTTGGACTGGCCAAGCTTCGAATTACCGGTCGGCGACGCTATTGCTTTGGGTACTCTCAGGACCCGTCTTGAAACACGGACCAAGGAGTCTAACATGTGCGCGAGTCATTGGGATGCACAAACCTAAAGGCGACATGCAGGTGAAGTGGGGCCTTAGCGTCGACCGAGGGAGGATGGGCAGCGTTACCAGGCGGCCCCGCACTCCCGGGGCGTCTCGTTCTCATCGCGAGAAGAGGCGCACCCAGAGCGTACACGTTGGGACCCGAAAGATGGTGAACTATGCCTGGTCAGGACGAAGTCAGGGGAAACCCTGATGGAGGTCCGTAGCGATTCTGACGTGCAAATCGATCGTCGGAACTGGGTATAGGGGCGAAAGACTAATCGAACCATCTAGTAGCTGGTTCCCTCCGAAGTTTCCCTCAGGATAGCTGGCACTCGCTAGAACGCGTGCGAGTCTCATCTGGTAAAGCGAATGATTAGAGGCCTTGGGGCCGAAACGACCTCAACCTATTCTCAAACTTTAAATGGGTGAGATCTCTGGCTTGCTTGAACAGTGAAGCCATGAGATTTTGGATCAGAGTGCCAAGTGGGCCAATTTTGGTAAGCAGAACTGGCGCTGTGGGATGAACCAAACGCAGAGTTAAGGCGCCTAAGTCGACGCTTATGGGATACCATGAAAGGCGTTGGTTGCTTAAGACAGCAGGACGGTGTCAGTGGAAGTCGGAATCCGCTAAGGAGTGTGTAACAACTCACCTGCCGAAGCAACTAGCCCTGAAAATGGATGGCGCTGAAGCGTCGCGCCTATACTCCGCCGTCAGCGGCAAGTGGGGAGTGACGTGCGTCACCCTCGGGTGTGACCGTCCTTCATGAAGCCCTGACGAGTAGGAGGGTCGCGGCGGTGTGCGCAGAAGGGTCTGGGCGTGAGCCTGCCTGGAGCCGCCGTCGGCGCAGATCTTGGTGGTAGTAGCAAATACTCCAGCGAGGCCTGGAGGACTGACTGGAGAAGGGTTTCGTGTGAACAGCCGTTGCACACGAGTCAGTCGATCCTAAGCCCTATGAGAAATCATATGTAGATGAGGTTTCCTAAAAGCCATAAAATTTTCGACGAGACACACCCATCGGGCGAAAGGAATCCGGTTCCTATTCCGGAACCCGCAGCGGAACCGTATACCAATCCGGGCCCTCGTAAGAGTGTTCGTCCGGGGTAACCCAAAATGACCTGGAGACGCCGTCGGGAGGTGCGGGAGAGTTTTTCTTTTCTGTATAGCGTTCGAGTTCCCTGGAACCTCTAGCAGGGAGATAGGGTTTGGAACGCGAAGAGCACCGCAGTTGCGGCGGTGTCCGCATCTTCCCCTCGGCCCTTGAAAATCCAGGAGAGGGCCCCGTGGAGGTGTCGCGCCGGGTCGTACCCATATCCGCAGCAGGTCTCCAAGGTGAAGAGCCTCTAGCCGACAGATTAATGTCGGTAAGGGAAGTCGCAAATGGATCCGTAACTTCGGAATAAAGGATGTGGCTCTGAGGAGGCGGGG
>JAMYCR010000207.1:0-40836 GCA_028830335.1 Eucera pruinosa
TTACAATGGCTGGTTGTCAAGAGTCAGAGAAAGCTGAAGATACCATGAAATATTATGAATACGATGGCCAATCTTATATATACAAAGATCCTACCACAAATGTAACATATAAGTTTGATCAGGAGAAAAATGAGTGGGTGGCAAAAGAAACAGAAGAAACAAAAGGCAAAGAGTCAAGTGGCAATGAAGCTAAGAAACAAGAAGGAGTATTTGGTTTTGAAAATGATACTCATACATATACAGATCCTAATGATGGCAGCGTCTACTTTTGGGATAAAGAGAAGAATGCTTGGTTCCCGAAGGTGAGGTGTGTCTTTTTTATGTATCAAATTTTTTCCAAGTTTAGAACAAAAAATGTTTTTAATAATTTCTTGATATGTATCATGCACTGTAATTATTCAACTTAAAATATGTTGTAAATGATTACGTTTTCAGGTGGATGATGATTTTATGGCAAGATATCAGATGAGTTATGGATTTGCAGAGGCCAATAGTGAGGAAACAAAACCTGTGGAAGAACCTCAATTACAAGCAAAAGTTGACAAAGAGAAAAGAAAGATGGAAGCGAAAAGAAAAATGCAAGAGCCGCCAACATGGTTTGAGGTGGATGAGGCTCATAATACTGCAGTTTATGTGTCAGGCCTACCACTAGATATTACCATGGAGGAGCTCACAGAACTTTTCAACAAGTGTGGTCTCATAGCAAGGAATGAAAAAGGGAAGGACAGGATCAAGTTGTACAAGGATTCAAATGGACAACCCAAGGGTGATGCTCTGTGTATCTACATAAAGGTGAGTCACAATTTGTTTGGGACAGGTGCTGGTTTCTAAATAATATTGTAAATTATATTTCTAGGAATTCGATTAAATCATAATCACATTATAGTAATTAATAGACTGCGGACTTTTATGCAAATTCACATTTTCACAAGCATAATTAAAGAAATTGGACTTAAATTGAGATAGGTTCCTCTTCGTAAATGCAACAATACGTGGTTTTCTTTGCATATTTTATATATTTCTCCATATCGTGTGCAGTTTGCGATTCTTTGCAATCTTAAATTTAATATAATTGCATAAACATTTGCAGTCTAGTAATTAAATTTGTGAAAGACTTGCATTTTATCGTAACAAAATATATACGAAATACGTAGTAAATCGAACAGTACGAAAATTATTTAAAAATTAACAAAAAAAAGTCTTGATCTAAAGGAAATTTATATTCAGTATTGATATTTGCTGAAAAAATTATATTTTATGATGACGATTTGACATATAATTTTTATTGATTTAATGTACTTGTGTTAGATACAGAAGACAGGTTTTGATAATTTCGGTATTCATATATTTACATATAATAACATTGGTGCGTAATAATTTATTAATAATTCGAAATAATAAATTTACTCGTAAATAAACTGTGGATTGTCGAGTATAATATAAATTAGTTGCAAATAGAATTTATAATTTCGGGACAGTATTACACAAGAGCGGATTAATATGCAAAATGAGGGTATGATGTATGGAAACATAAATATTTAAACACACCGCGCGGTATATTCGAAATGTTCGGCTTATAATTAAACTATAGTCTTATAAACTTAAATCCTGAAATGTTTTAGCGGTAAAAAAGTTTTATTCTATCGTAAGTACTTATCTATGCGATATTGTTAAACTAAACCGTAAAAAATAAATGTTTCGGGAAATTTATATCAGTACAACGTGTATTAAATAATACGTAGATAATATATATATATATATATATCTTTCTGATTTTCTAAATAACATTGATATGTAAGCAGTACATTGTTCATTGGTAGTGACGTGGTCCGAAAATTTTAGTATAGTCAACATACAACCATCGATATTTAAGCAGTTTGACTATTTGTGATATACTGCTATTATGATTACGTTACTATTTTAAACGTTTACTTAATGCGAAAAGAAATTTCTCAGTTATAGTGTATTTTTTTGCGCTAAAATAAAACGAAGGCATTCATTGAAGAAGAATTTCGACGATTATTTCTTTCAAAATAATTTTTCATTAGTGAAAAATAATGTAAGGGAAGAGAGATAAATAAAAAAAAATATTTTTCTTCAACTATCAATCCAATTTTAAATGAAAAATTTAGCAAATTTTATTTCATATATGTAATTCTGCCTTTTATTATTTTTTTCTTCGTATCAATGCCTTCAAATGCCGTAATACTTAGCGACAAGCGAAGAGTAGTATTAAAAATTCGCAAAAAGATCATCCGCGTGTTTCATGCATATTGATTAAATAAAAATAGAGACAAAGTGAAACCCGAACACTTATCGTACGCGATACACGAACATCGAAGTTATTAATCTACCAATTCGAGGTAACGTTACTAACTAGACAAATACATCTTTGAGAATCTAACGTCTACATAGAGAGAGGAACATGAGAGACTGTTTCGCCGATCTGAAGTGAAATAAATTATCTCAGTCTATGCTCGATTTCAGTAGCATCTAAACGACTTTACTTTCCACAAAATCGAAACGAGAATTAACTCTTTACTTGGTTCTATAAAAGTTGCAAATATTTGGTAAATATATGAGAAAAGTATAATTTATAATAAGAAATTTAAAGTACAATAAAAGGCGAATTATAGAAAGGGGAAAGATTTGTTTTAGAAGATTAATGATCGATGATTAAAGCTACCAAATAAAGAGTTAAAATAAATAACGTTTTGTTTATGGCTTTAGCAGAACTTCTTCACTCGCCAAACTGTTGATTTTGCCAGGGATTCGAGAAAAGACTTTATTTGTATCTGTTAGACTTTGTGGACCATTACTGGGTCCATCACCTAAAAATGCACCGTATTCTCTTCCCTGAGGCAATATTTGTGCCACTGGTGAATAGTTTAGTTGAGTTCTATTCGGGTGATGTCGCATTCGAGTCTTCGGATACGTTCTTCTAATGCTGCAATTATAATTTTAGTTCAGAATTAGTGAACATTTTACAGAAGTCATTGTTTTAATAAAATTTTAGTTCAAGCTAAAAGGTATCACAATTTTCATCGATTTGTTTTCAGTTCGAATCAGGTTTATATAAGTACAATTGATAATGTTATGCGTAAATAGAATAAAATTAAGAATGTTTCGATATTTTATAAGATTTCATTAAAGTTTGACAATGTTGGAGTATAACTTCTGAATAATTCTTAAAAAGAACCATTTTTCTAGCATACATATGTAAAATATTACGTCGTTAGCAAATATTTCTTACTTTGCTGGCGGCCGCGAACCTATATTCACACCATGTGCCCAATAGTTATCTGCATTTTGTTCCGCGAAATTTCTTCTCCATGCACCTTTTTGTTTGTTCTGTCTGTTTGGCTTGCGCGGTTCTTTTGGGTATTTCTTGTTCTTCTTTCGGGGCTTTAATCTTTGGTTTTGCGGTGCGAAGGGATCCGTCGTCTTTTTACGTCTTCTAGCTACAATTTAAACGAAGATTTCAATTATATTTCATTTATTATTTACTGAGCAATCGAGGCTTAAATTTCTAAGTAATCGAAGGATTTTTAATACCTTTTTTCATTTTTATAAGAATATTTATTTTTATTATGGAGCTGTTTTATTAAGATGTATTTAAATTAAAAAATACACGTGTGCGAATTTGTCGAGCATCGCTTAAGGAATACAGGAAGGAACAAAAAGGATCACTTAAGAAATACAATTATTGTATTTTTACAATTTTTAACGTTAAAACAACATGTAGAAGTAAAATGCTTTACCTATACGTCCGGCTGATACCTCGCACACGTAATGTTTTCGTTCGACACAACTTCGCGGGCTCCACTTATATTTTAACGTGGGATCGATTGTGATGCAGTGCCATGCAAATTGTTGCTTTGAGTGGTTAGACTGAGGTACACCGAAATTTTGGAAAACCACTTTCTCGCCGGTTACACCCCATTCCCAAGCCATTTGCTGCCAATTGAATATTCCGCCTATCCATCTTTCTAGTTTCGCTGTAATATAATATTTAACCGTTGGATATAGCTAATTCTGAGTTGAATTAGTAAATCTAAAGTTTATACAGTGAAACCGCCGTTATCCGTGGGAATTCGGTTCCAAGCCTTTCCTCGGGTACGCTAAACCGCGGATAATAGTGAATTCTATATGCAGAGTGTTGCCAAACTGGTGATATATGCTGAAAGGGAGTGAATCTACGTGAAAAAATAAGTAGAAAATGTAGAGTGATATTTTTTTCGTACAGAGTTTCATTTTCAAATAAATAGAAAGGTAAGATTGTTGTAAAATCATAGAAATCTTTTGTAAAAACATAGTGACTGGATGTCGTTGCTTTCTGTGTTTCAAATGGTTATGATTGCATTGTAGAGACTCTAATTTTTCTGTGATAATCCGTATGACCTTAATGCCTCGCTTCATAAGAAGATCATATTTTATGGTTTTGTTCTTTAGAGTTTGTGCAATTCAGAACATTTTGGAAATCACGGATGCGTGAAACCGCGGTTACGAAAATCGCTCATATGGAGGTATTACTGTATGTTTTTACTCGTGATACAATTTCGGATTGTTTTTATTTTAGAGAGTGCACTACTGCTCAATGTATTTGAATAGTACAGTTGATTGTAGTAACAGCACATGGATGATACTAAAATCTGTCAAATAGTGATTAATCAATGAGTAAAAGCAATATTTGTCATCTTCTTCTGGAATCAGCAGATTGTATGTTTGTATATGCATATTGAAAGACTGATCAATAATGCATTAGAAGTAGATACGATGTTCATCGATTTACTCGCCGAGTTTAGCTATCACTAAAATTAATCGCAATGAACTTTCTAACAGTTTAAAGGAATCTTTTTACAAAAGTGCATTGAAGTAAGCAATGAACGAAGCGAAAAATATTAAAACTAGAAAATGTAATGTGAATAAAGTAGAGTAGAGAATTTGTAAAATATCGTAACAGTTCTATAAAATCTGGTTTTTGCATCCTATAAATGTTAACTTAGTTATTACATATTAGTTCTAAAAATCAAATGTATTATATCACATAGCTGTAATGGTAACAAAAAATAAAATCGTTGCAGTTTGTTTTGTCTAGAATTTTGTAGTTTAACTGTTTCCAACTTAAATTTTTCCTTGAAAGTGAACAGAATATTTTCTTGTATCATATTCGAATTTGTTTTCAATTAGCTATAAAGAACAATACTATAAACGATATAATGCCATGTGGAATCTTCAGGCTGATGGTATAAATTATAAATACTAAGTAAATTAATGATTGTAAATTAAGTTGCTCACACGGAAACGGTTAATTACATGTCGTTAGAAATTAGTAAGTGTTCGAATACTTTTAACGAGGTAGTGCATTTGCTATAATATATTAATTTATTATATATTATTTTTTATATATATTTTTGTTTTAAGATACTTTGTAACCAACTGTTCCAGTGGCGTTTAGAAGTCTAATGTTTGAATTTTCAAAAGATTCATCATTAAATATTACTATTACCTTCTATATGAAATATAATTTTACTTACTAAATTGGTCGCTCGACAAGTACTTCCTCAGCATTCGGTCCTTCCCATTTCTATCGAGAATTGCCAGAGTAGCGTTTCTGTCTTTGCAGTGAAAATGTGCCTCTCTCCAGGGTGCTGTACCTCCGCTTAAATAATAGCAAAATCTTTTCAATCGGAAAAACCCTATAGGACACGCGTACCGCTTAATTCGAGGGCGGCTCGCGGTTACTGGATTGATATCGTAGGGTTGTACCACAACAGCAGATATGCCTGAAAGTGATGATAAATATTCAGTAAAATACGATACGTAAAATACGCTTTACGAATTCATTAATCTATAATCAATGATGATTGTAAAGTGATCATAAAAAATAATTAAATGCTGATTGATGCGCATAAAAGTGACTCCAAATACAAAATACAGTTTTCCAGTTTGACTTGGCAATAATGTATTATATATTTAAATATTAGTAAATAAATGGCATTTTTAGTTCTATCCTTTGTCTTACGTTTTTTTTCAGCGGCTATAAACAGGAATATTAACAATGATTTCTACTTTAACAGTATGTCAAATACAAAACATTAGTAAAACATTAAACAAAGTATTGTAAGCAATTTTTATTTGTTGAGCTTCAGCCCTATAAATTGAAGCTCTAGTTATGATTAACATTAACTTTTTCAGTGTTTCGATTGTATTTGGACCATAATTTACCACAATTTTAGAGTGTAACTCATGATTGTAAAACAAGTAATTAAAACGGTTTTAATTTTTAAGATTTACATGCTTATTAACGGTGTTGTTTTTTTAAAGTTTATCTTAATCCTCTATACGTCGGTGTAACTTTGAAGTCACTAATTTATCGATATCGATATTGATAATTTAGTTTCACACTAACTTTTTATCGTACATCTTGTGGTGTAAAGTCTCCTTGATAACCAGTAATATTCTCATTAATCTAAGATATCGAAAATAAATGCTTTTGCAAATCGAGGTTTTTTTTTATACGAAACATAACACCGAAATTGTATTTTGCATTTGGAGACAGTTTCATGTGTGCCACACAGTAGTTCACAGTTTTATTTAATTCTGCATTTTTCCTGGTATTCTCGTATCAATTCAGCATCTTCAGAAGTCATTTATATCCGCTAGAGGTTTTGTAATTTCCTAGCGAGTTCATTCTCTTTTGTATTTTTTATAAATAAAAAGTGAAAGTAAAAATTAGAACCGAAGAATTACATAGATACTTGAAAATTATTAATATCTATTATGGTTTTAATCATTTTCTAGTGAATTCACGTTTCTTCGTATTTTCTTTAAAAATAATAAATGAAAAATTTAAAGCGAAAAATGTGACAAATATTCCTGAAAATTGCGCGGTGGCCTTTTCCGCCTCGAGAATATTTCACTAACATTCTCCGCCAAGGAAATCCTTGGGGACGATACAACAATTTTGTCTGCAGTCCACATAAATTTCTTTCGTCTTATGCATCTTCTCTCGTCGCATGCGACGAGTATTAAACGAATGCCTTGCATTTATGTACGTTTTATCTGTCCGTAGAATTGATGTCTGTGGTGAACGTAGGTAGGAATACGCGATAGCAAATTCATTACATCATGCGTCTGGATGCTGTAATATGCAATGAACCTAAGTAGTTCAGTGTTACGGTCGTTCCCTTTCCTCTGCAATAATTTCTTTCATTCTGCAGCTCTCCTTTTATGGAGACAATCAGAAGAAGTCCAATAATATATGTATCCCCCAATAGTCTATGGAATTAAAGGTCCTTGCAGTGTTCCGAGTTTATTTGTACTTCTTGTATTTCACGCCCTTGAACGCGATTTAAGGATTATATAACTGCCTGTGTTCGCCGGATGAACAATTACAAGTACTTCCATTATGTGGATGCAATTAATTAAACGTAATGCAGTCAGAGAACGTAACGACAGATCGTAAAATGAAGAATCTTTAGCTGAATGATCATTGCGATTGTATAATGTTCTTATTAGGTTGTGTCACACGAAATGACTGATTTTATGTAGCTTAAGCTTTTCTAAGCATTAGTTAATTAAAAAGTATACGTATAATTTTTTTGGAATATTTTGTACCCTTTGACGAGTATTAAATTTAATTAAAATTTTTAATTTTTCATTGTGTTTTACTTCTTTTTTAGGCGAGTATTAGGTTTACATTCAAGCTTTATATTTTCAAACCAACGTCGATTTGTTTGTTTATAAACTGTATCTCATTCCAAAACAATATTAATATTATGAGAAGGTTTCATTGCATTATAGTAGTATAAACTTATACGGGAATAGCATTCGAATTTGACTTGTTCGTTATTTGTGTTTTTTTTTTTACTATCAACTATTTTATTTTAAAACAATTATTTGTCTAAGTTATACTTTCGAAAGAACCATTTAGTGTTAGCCTTAATTAACAGCTAGAAAATCTTAAGCTGCACAAAATTAGTAATTCTATATACAAAAAGTTGATATCTGTACAGATGTTTCTGAGGAAATTATTTGTTCTAAGAATCATTTTCTCCAATTTTAATTTCTAGTTTGATTCTATATTTTCTTGCATTTGGCTTATTGTAAGATGAAGGAAAAGTAATTGGCAAAGATCATATAGTGTTGTTTGGTAGCAAAAACGTGAAGAAGCTTATTCGTCGGTGGGTTAGATAGTGGCAAGTAATTATCGTGTGAAAGTGTATACATTTCTTATAGCGGGTGTTGGTAGTTAAGAAGGTTAATAGGCTCTGGTATTTACTAGGTCACTCATTAAGTCCCCGGTCTGACACATATATGGCAACATTGTTGACAGACCCACGTGATTTCCGGGCAGTATTAACCTTCATACAGTACGTGTTAAAATTTCATGACATTCTGACCGTTAGTTTTGAGGTTACAGTCATTTTAGTGACCCCAGTTTTGTAATTTTCAAGACAATGGATAGAAAGGAATTTCGTGTGTTGATTAAACACTGTTTTTTGATGGGGAAAAGTACTGTTGGAGCCAAACAGTGGCTTGATAAGCATTATGGGGACTGTGCACCAGGGAAATCAACTATTATTGACTGGTATGCTGAATTTAAACGCGGTCGTACAAGCACCGATGATGCTGAACGCTCTGGACGCCCAAAATCGGCAGTTGTTCCAGAAAACATAAAAAATGTCCACAAAATAGTTTTAAAAGACCGTAAAATGAAGTTGCGTGAGATAGCTGACACCTTGAAGATATCGGAAGGTAGTGTCTTTACAATTTTACATGAAAATTTGGGCATGCGCAAGTTGCTTTCGAAGTGGGTGCCGCGTTTGCTCACACCGGACCAGAAGCAACAACGTGTCGACGATTCAGAGCGCTGTTTGGAGCTGTTCAAGCGAAATAAAAAGGATTTCTTGCGTCGGTATGTGACAATGGATGAAACATGGATTCACCACTACACGCCTGAATCAAAAAGATCGTCAGCTGAGTGGACAGCAGTCGGTGAAAGTCGTCCAAAGCGACCAAAAACTCAAAAGTCGGCTGGCAAGATTATGGCATCCGTATTTTGGGACGCGCATGGAATTTTGTTCATCGACTATCTTGAGAAAGGCAGAACTATCAATAGTGAATATTACATGGCATTATTGGATCGATTGAGTGCAGAAATCCAGAAAAAACGGCCCACATGCAAAAGAAAAAAGTGCTGTTTCACCAGGACAATGCCCCGTGTCACAAGTCGATTAAAACAATGGTTAAATTGGATGAATTACGCTTTGAATTGCTTCCCCACCCACCGTACTCTCCAGATTTGGCCCCCAGCGACTACTGGATTTTTGCAGACATGAAAAAAATGCTCCTGGGAAAGAAATTTGGCTCAAATGAAGAATTGATTGCCGAAACTGAGGCTTATTTTGAGAGCAAGGACAAATCGTTTTACATAAAGGGCATCGAAAAGTTAGAGGAGCGTTGGAATCAATGTATTACTCTTGAAGGAGAGTATGTTGAAGAATAAAGTGGAATTTCTAAAAAAAAATTTGTTTTTCTTAGTTAGACCGGAGACTTATTGAGTGACGTGTTACTAATAGTTCTATGACAATCTATTTCAACAGAAATATATAACTTACTGCAATTTACACCAATCGTTCGACTTGACTACTTTTGAAACGGTAGTGATTTCTGAAGAATATAAATAGTTAAACAAACCCAATTCTTCTTTAATTCTCTTTTAACTAGTGTGTCATGGTAAATGATTCCATCTTTTCAATAGGTAATATAAAAACTCAATCTTTTGTACAACTTCAATCATAAACGTTCGTGTTGACGGTAAAAACTAACAGCTATGATTACCCAAAGTTTGGATTAAAACTTAACCATCTCAAACACAACATTCTAATATTTTTATGAGATCTACGGCAATCAGAATGTTGTGATAGTGATCATAACCGTGATAATGCCAATTCGTAATAGAGATGATCGTTATATATTAAAACTACATTGATAACACACGGTGAATTTTCAAGGAGACTTCGGCATCGTTTCTTTTCATAATAGAAATGGCAATGCTGCTTCAAAATTGATATACCGTGAATTTTCAAGAGGGTTTTGCATCATTCGTTTTCGAGTGTTAAACACGAGAGGAACTTCCGTGTATCATGAAGTATTCCTAACCCAGTTCAATGTGTTTGATGTTGTCCGTTCTGCGAAGCGTGAATGATATCATCATAGAAAGTTATGCGATGTATAGGCTGTAACGGTATTGCGTGCATGCATGGTAATTGCTGGAGTAGAAATGTAAAGTACCAATTGCACTATCCATCTTCTTCTTTGGTTTATTATCAGAGAAGGACCCTAAGGGAATGCTAACACACAGAAATAGGTTACCAATTGAGTGAGGTATTTTCATGAATTTCAACTTGCGTCTGACTATAGCGTTTATTATCTACCGATTAGATTGTTTCTCGATTATAGCTTCCGTATAAATGGCAATTAGAATTTTTCGCGGTCTCTGAAAGTTCAAAAAATTGTCTAAAATAGATTTGTTTCAGTACTGAATGTAATACGATATTAGTTTAAAATATTTTTAAAACGAACGAAATCTGGGAAACGTTCGATCTTTTGTAGTAAAGTAACATTTTTCTGTTTATTCTTTAATATTGTTATGCTGTTTTGTAGTAATATTTTATTCATTATATTTATTACACAAGACCTATTCGTATGATTTTTCAGTTTGGATTAAAATTTATAAGAATTTTGATTTTTCAGCACACAATTAGCAGTTTTGTTTTTAATCATATATTTAGATGCAAAATATGTGTACCACGTTCTAAGTTATTACGTTAGCGAGTTCTACTATTCACGGTCAGTTTAACTCGAGGCAGATGATTTCACTCACAGGTTTTACATTTCTGTTATCACAATAGCGCTTAGTGCATACATTTTCCAACGCAGAACGGTAACCTAATTTGCATTCGCTTCATTATATTATAATATTTTTAATTTATTCTTCAGAAACAATGGTTTTTCCCACTAAATTTATTCAATCCAAATTTAACATTGCGTTAGAGTACGAACAAATGTGTGAAATTTTCCATTTTATATCCGTTGCATATATTCGTTCGATGGACGTTTCGTTTGCTTGTTTCTCCGCCTTGAAACCATAAACAACGTGCGGCTAAAACGTTAGAGCTTTATCTTTCTGCGCATTTACTCGCAATTGCTTCAGACGCGAGCAGTATCGCCAATATATTTTTGCATGTTTTGAGCACGCATTCAATGTAAATCCTCCTTTTAACGGATAACGTGAGCAAATTGTCCTTTCGTTCGAGCTGCATTATGACAAACGAGTAGCTGATATAATCGTAGCAAAACGTTCGCTTGCTTGTACTCATGCGTACCTCGTCGATGGCGAATCCCATATTTTACGTCGCACGAACCCATTTCTGTATAAATTGGCTAGTTTTACTATCGCTGCGGGTTCGGTGTTTGGTTTCGATACTAGTCCTGTCAAAAGTATTTCTATTTCTGTTATATTTTTTCCTTCGTATGTATAGTGCAACAATAATTCATAATTTCATTCGAATACTTTGAAGTTAATGGAACTAGTTTCGATTGGAATTCGAATCAGGCGTGAGTGAACTTACGTTACCGGTTCAAAACTTAGAATCTTTATACATTTTATAGACGCTAAATATTAAAAGAAAGGGAGTACTTTTCGGTAGACAATAATGTAGAAATAAAACAAATTACTACTAATATCTGGGATATTAAGTTTTAATTAACAGTGTGGTTCTTAACAAAAAAATCTAGCGGAAGGTTAAAACTCAGTAAGCGAAAGACACATTCAGAAAGTGATTTTACACCTTTGGTTCTTAGTGAATGTTTGAATTCATATTCTGTATCAGATTCTCGCAAACGTTTTAGTTCTACTCTAATGATTCGCAAGAATCTCATAGGAATAGTTACCAGAACTCTAAGTTTTGTATAGATAAGCGATGAGGTATACGTCAACATGGCTTTTTATATTATGATCAGAATCTAATTTTTCTTTATTAGTCATATCTGAGAATTGAGTTCGTCTGATTAATTGAATACTACATAGTAAGGTATTGTACATGCAATTTATTTTATCAATCGTTTAATAGTGATGTTAGAAATCTCTGCAATATTGGATTTTCGGCAAACAGTGAAAGTACAATTTATAGTAACATTTCGCTGTAACGTTCCGGTAAGTAATCGATGCAATTGCGCGGAAATCGCTATAAAATTAGTTTTCCAATTAATTTTACGTTGCTTACTGAATTAGTACAAATTACATTACACGACATTGAATTCTGCCATTCGATTTACTGAATTTTCCACACTTCATTCGTATCTGCAAATAGATAAAGTAAATCGGCAGATAGTCTGTATTCTTCTTTAGAAATTTCAACCGCGATTAACATCAAAGAAATCAAGTTTACAGTACTAATAAAAATTTCAAACTTAATACATCTCTTGGTACGACCTTTCGTGTCGCAAAAAAAAAATTACTAAAATTAACATTACCCCGTTAAACTTGTTAATTCTCGCCGAAAAAATTGACTAAACTAACACTAGATATCTTGGCCGAATATTATCGAAGTTATACAACAGTATACCATAAATGCCGGTGTCTTTATCTATTGTCAATACCCGCGGTATCAGTGAAAATTTGCGATGCAGAGTTGCGTCAATCCGGTAGTGGGGGCGGGCCTTTCCAAACCGGCTTCTATTTAAACGCCTGATAGATATTGACACTACATGTTTTCAGGAATTCGCGATTCGACAACATTACTGGTATACCATGGTGAACTTTGATAATTAACTCCGCGTCGTTGTATGTTTTTCGATAATTAATATTCACGTACAACTACGTACAAGCTCCACTTACATTTAGATCTGTTCATTTACGAGTGAGGTAGCTAGGCAAGGTATATAAGAACCACGTGCATCCATGTGCATAATTTGTTCATGAATAACACATGCGTCCACGATTTTTACTTTCATTCACGGGTTATATGTAGAACAAGGCTAGCTTTACACGTGCTACGTGTAATTGTTTTATATTGCTCGAATATTTTAGCCACAGTGGGCGGTTTATTAGCCTCGGACGATCAACAAGTGTCTCGTGCATGTATCTCTTTGGCCTGTCTTCAAAACGATAGGCGTTTGGATTAATCGGTGTAATTATTATAGTGTTTCAAAGTCAAGCAATAGCTAGGTCAGGGATGATGTTTGCCCGCCCTAACTAAGTTGTCGTATTTATCAATTTTTCATTTTCGGTGATATATTAATCAGTATTCAGAATTGCACGTATTCTTTATTTGTAAATCAAAGTTAAAGTATTCTATGTGCTTCGTATAATTGTAGAAATATCTCATTTGTTTATATGATCTGCTATCTTTTGAATATTTAAAAATAATGGAATAATTGAAGGATTCATACACGTGCCGTATGAATTGTTTGTTTTTTTGAAAAATAAGAAGACAATATTGCAACACGTTAAAATTTTGTTCGGTGCATTTTAATTATTTGTAACAAAATATTTATCTTATTACACAGTTAAGGTGGGTGTTTTCTGTAGTTATATCGCATAATAACTATATTCAATTAAATCATAAATTTATGGACCTGGTAATTAAAGTTCTAATACTTGACAAGGTCGGCGGATGTATTTTATGTGTAATTGAATATAATTTTTATTTTGTAGGAGCACAACGACAGAAAATATGTATTTTTTGTAAAAGTTTATATTTTCTGGAGGATTTAAGAATTAATCATAAATAGAAAGATGAGTTCCAATTTTGGATATAGTATGGATGCTGTAAGCAGTAGTTCTTGGAGAAATTACAGTAATTAATAATTAATGTCTTATCAATGTACTTATTTGCGAATCTTATGTAAGTATTTGCTCATTAATCTTAACTCGAATGTTTATAGAATTTGAGTGAAGTTTTCCATTAAAACTAAAAATAATATTAGATATGTCAATTGCAATTAAAGCTTGAGAATTTTTAAAATTTTTCGAAAGTGTTGGTTTATTAAGATAATTGCAGCTGATAAATTTTATATGGTAAGAGGATTCCAATAGTTATATAATGTACTATTCCGCAATGTTGTTATGGTTATTCTATTTTTGCGGTACATTTGTGTACTGGTTTAATACCATCGTATGTGGTCTCCTACGTTCAGATTCGTATACCCTCTAACAAAAATAGATGGCCGTTCTATTCACTTCGCGCTTCTAAGTATTCAATAGTATATGTGACCTTATTTTTTATTAGCCCTATGTCAAATTATATAACGATAAAAGACCGAATATTTTTGTTTCATTCTTTGATTCTATACAGAAATATTAGTCTCATAATTTTCGGTAGTATAATATAAAATCGGATAAATATAAACTGTTCTATTGAAATTGTTTCTATCAAGCATGGTTAGGGGATTTCTGTTTGTCTGAATAGAAATTTAAAGCTATTATTGCATTGTTAAGAAAAGGAGTAAAAAGTAATTTGCTTCAAGGCTGTTCTGAATCGCAACTATGTATTCATACACTTTTTTGCAATACAATAAAAATTCAGTGTCTATGTTATAAGATATTCCAACCACGGTCTTAAAATCCACGTAACTTGACTTGTTACGTATTTAATCTAATAGAATTTAATACAATTTGTTACAAATTTAATATAGGGTACACGATTTTAATTAATTATTAAGCGACGATTTCTTCCATTCTACATACATATTTACAGTGATGAGCACATATATAGGGAAATCAATATAAAAAAATTGCTTATAATACGTTATAATTTCGTTATTCGCTTAATAATTATTTTCATTTATTTTGTACATTTAAGTAAAATATTATACGACCGAATAGGAACAAGTTTTCCTATTTACATATGTATATGCTCATTGCTGTATAAAAATCAATTTTTCCACGTTCGAGTATCAGAAGTTTTAGCGTCAAACATGACACTGATTATATCTTCTTTCTTATTGTCAAGAGTTCTTTGGCTAAGAAGACAAGAGTCTTGAATTTTATTATCAAGTCACCGTTACTAGTCACGATTATATCTACCGTACCAATTAACAGAGTTCGTAACCATCGATACTTGCATTTAGTTAACATACTGTTTCGTGTTCAATGACTTGCAAATTATATTAACTCTTCAGCAATTACTGCAGTAAGTCGTTTTGTCATACACGAATTACTATTGTAATTCCTGACGTCGGAAACGTCTCGCGGGCTTTTACTTTTCTTTTGTGGAGGTTTCAAGTGGGAAGTAAAAAGTAGAAATAGAAGGAGCCATTGTGCGAGAGACGGTCCCGAGTTATAAATTTTTAATCTTCCAGTGGTGGAAGGAAAATATAATAGACCGAACTAGCACTCGTTTGTCATGGTAGAATGGTTTCTATTCTTATGTGTCAACAAAATACTTGGAGCAAATTACTTTCGTGATAAACGACCAAATTTTGCTAATGCGAATAGAATTGTTTGTAACACTCTTATAAATCTCTATCTCAGGAATTTTTGGTCTTTATTTCATCCCCGGTTTTGTTATTTTTACTAGGTAGATTTATTATGTAAAATTGTAGCGGTAATATTTTAATATTAGGTAGATATCCCTTATCGTGGAAAAGTGTTATTTCAACATTAAAGGCGAGTGCGCTAATTGAACGGGTTTGGCGGAATGTTCTAAAAAGATACAAGCACTTGTAATTATCGGGTTCACTGTAACTACCATTCTATTTTACCTTTGGTACCTTTACAGGGAAGCATGTACAAACATTTCTCTCATTTATGCTTCCATTTGTAATTTATTAATTTACTCTCTTTGCCACGGGTACTTTTCAAAATACAAATCAAAGAAATCATTTTCAAAGAGCTTTCGTACGTGATACTATGCGCACGCTACGTACACTTCATAAGCTTAATCTCGAAAATAAAATCCAGTAAATTTCAAACGTTTCGCGCCTTTCACCCATAAACTAACATTCGATCTGTCACAGTCATACCTATGCAAAACGACAAAATCGAAGCTGCTCGATAAACATCAAGCGTAAACTCAAGGAATGACCGATGCAAATGATTTATTTCTTCCTTCATCGATCTTTCTATCCATCCAATCTCCTTTCACTCTACATTTCTCACGTCAACAACTTTGCATTAAAATCGTTTGAACCGTTGGCGGGGCTCATTACCTGCGGCACATAGAACCAGAAGCAAACACCTCCACATGGTTTCCACCTGATCAGTCGTGTTCAGATTTACTCGCCAAATTCGTCTATGCACAGATAAAAAGGTGTAGACAGAATCGTCCTCATCCTCGTTCACGAGTTACACTTTGGTCCACGCATCAAGACCAAATTTTCATTCGAATTCACGTCGATTAACAATTTTATAACTAGAAGGGGATCGTTAGATCCTTGATCACGATCACGACCACACCGTAAGTTTTGATAGTTTCCCCGGTTGACGCGTGTTTATAATTCGTGGATGTCGGAAACACTATCGGAAGCTGATGAACGCGGGGAGAAGCTTCTCCGGTGGAGGTTCGCGAGCGACTGAAGCTGCCGCTTCCATTCCGCTCGTCGTCAAGGTACATACGAGGCGAGCTTTCGATCCGGACTCGCGCTTCCCCCGTTGTACCGCATACTTTCTCGATCTCCTGGCATTTTTCAGACTCCTCTCCTGCCCAGCTGTGCGTTTTATTCCGTTTCGTTTGTCAACGTCGAGATCTACTGAACCGCGACACTCGATACCGAAAGATTTTTCGTGAATTACTTCGAAATCGAATTAGTTGCTGCTCCTCTTTCTTGTTCTTGTCATTGTACGGAGTTATTGGATTTTCCGTTTCTTTTAGGGGAAATAAGCGACGGTACTATGGTCTAAATAAGAGGGGAGATTTATATTTATGTTAGCTTTAATTAAGAGTATTTTAATTTTCTGCTTTGTATACTTCTATCTTTGTAGATTTGTTCGTGTGCATTTTAACCTTGTAGTTTCTCTGCGCCGCTATAGCGTCTTCCCCTTTGGAACGATACACAGTGGTTCACTTACTTATTTCGCCTTGAAAGCCGTGTACATTTTTCGTGTGATGTAGAAATGTCTTCGTACGTTTCGATTTGTATTTCTTTTTTCACCATGTTATAAGTAGACTGCGGATTCTTATGCAAATTTATATGTTTAAAGATACACATAAAGTAGTGGAACTTAAGCAGGAATTAGTTTTACTTTTTAAATGTAACAATATGTGCTTCACTTTACTTTATACATTTCATATATTTTTGCCTATTATGTTTATCCTGTGGTTTTCACTACAATTACATTTTTCATAACTGCATAAAGATCCGCCGCTTGGTTATAATTTATTCAGCTGTAATTATCCTTAACATGGTTAAAGGCATACTTGGGATCTTCAAAACACCGATTATAGTAGAACTGATGTCGTTTACAGCGCCACGGCCAACTTTGCCGTAGCTAAAAGGTTAAAGTTTTCTTTAGGGGATTATAATGGGCGATCTTGATGTTTGATTGAGGATATGGTACTGTGCAAAAGTTTTAAGCTGCTACTGTGCAAACTTTTCCTAGACATTATTACATGAAAATGGACTTTTAAGTATTACCTTCATTGTGTTATAGCTTTCAAAGTTCTACGATAGTCAGAGTCCCAACAGAAATACACTCCTCAAAACGATTAGACGAATGCATATTATAATTATTCCCGTTTTTCTCTTTAACTTTGATTTTGGTTTTAAATCTAATCTTTTTCACAGTATCGTATCAACTGTCTGTCATCCTTTATCATCTATATTAGTTTTTTTCCTTCGTTTCGCTTAAGATTGCGAATTCCCTGTGTATTACGAAACGCGTATACGATTGTCCAGAATGGGTGAGAAAAGAAAAGGAAAGCAAGGTAGTAAAATTAGCCTTTTCAATTATTAAATAATGTTTCTAAATACAATTAATTGTTTTCGAGACAAGTGTTAAGTAACGGAAAAATCAAAGTTATGTGCTTAAATTCATTTGTAAAGTCTCAAAACGTATATTTTTGTAGAATGCCTAACACGTTTCCACAGGAGGTACTACATTTGAGTTTCATTTCGTATTCGCCGATTTATATGTTCTGTAAATTGCTGTTATTTACCGTTTTCACTATATCCAAATGTAGAACATGTTTTTCGATTCCTTTTTAATTGCAAAACTTTGAAGTTACTGTTTGATTTTCTGAGTTCATATGTTTTAAGCATTGAAGTAGATTTTAAAACATGTTTATATTCGTCTGCACGAAGAATATAAGCTTGTAAAAGCAGTAGGCGAATAAAGCTGAGGAAATAAAAGCAGAAAAATTGGTTTAACTTCGATAAAAATTTCAATGTTTGGTAAAAAATATGGCGTAAAGAATTTCTTCTAAAATTGTAACTTTTTATTTTCAAATAATTTTTTCGTTTAATAAAAGCAACGATTCTTCGTTATCGTTACTCTTTAAATTATTTTTTGGCAAAGGGTAAACATGTATCGAAAATATTTGGGCGATAAATTTAGGTTTAAAGGATTAGAAAAGTTTAATGTTGGTTCGGTTGTAATAAATCTAATTCGCAAAGGCGTTCAGAAACACGTGTAATGGATTGTGTTTTAAAGTTTCAATCGAAAAACAACGAAAAACCGGGAAACGAAAATTATTTATGACTTTACTCGGCATTTTCCTGGTTTCATTAAAACACTTGTGCTTATGGAAAGAAAAATTATTTCCATTAGAAAGCGTTGTTTCATAGTTTTTCCAATTAAACTATCAGGATGTCGCTAATTATTTATTTGCCCTAATAATGAAACGAATAAATTACAATACCTTGATAGTACTTGTCTTTAACAGTTTTCTTTTTTTTTACAATAAAACCGGTACATGATAGAGCGTGCAATTCTAAATCTTTGAATTTCCAAGTTTCTGAAATTCTTTCTTATCAAATTGCCAAACTTTGAATTTCCCAAATTTCTGATAATCTATGTTCTCTAATTTCCAATCTTTGAACTTCCAAATTTCTGAATTCTACATCATCCAATTTCCAGAGCGTTGGCGTCAAAGCTTTTCATAAAGAAGTTATGTGATTGCTTATGCATATTAAAAACCCGGGAAATAAAAATGTGCAAAACCCATAGGTTTACTCATAGCATTACTCATATTACATATAAGTATTAAGGTTATACAAACGTAATAAAGTGAACGAAGATTATAAAAAAGGGGTTAACAAGACAAAAACAAAAGAAGATAATACATGTAAAGAAGCCAGAGATAGTAGTGTATATAAATTAAAATCTGTAATAAGCGTTATTGTTAAAATTAATTTTACCCTGTACATATTCAGTTGGCATTATATATACATATATATATATATATATATATATATACTATATATATATAATTACTAAAATATAATCACATAAGTATTTCGATTTTGTCATATTTTCTATTTCAGTTCGTGTCACGTTACCACAGTAGCATTCACACCTTTGACTCTGCGCTCTGAATTAATACAAAATTAACACTATAATACGTAGGCATCTTTAATTCAAGCAGTTACATTCATATATTGTGTCCTACATTGTTAAAGTAAAGAAGATAGGAATTCTTTCGTTTTGCGAGAATAAAGCTACGTATTAGTCGAAGAATATCCATTGTAAATGGAATAAAATTAGAATTGATTATACTATTCTTAGCTACTTGCCATTTCTTTATTGTATTCTAACCTCGACTACAGAATGAAGATAAAGCGCATAGAGTTTCCGGTGAACTCATTACTTTGATCAATCGAATTCACCTGCAATATGCCATTTTTAGTTTATCGAATCACCTTTAGGTTAAAGGATTATCCTTTTTTGAAGGAAGAGTATAAATTCGACCTTATTTTTTTACCATTTAATATTAGGTCATTGCATCGTGAATTTTGCTTTTCTATGACGTCTATTTGTAATCATTTTAAAATTACAAAACATTTAACAACTGATCTATATGATGTATTAAAACAGTTGATTTCTCGATTAAAATTTTTCATGTTGAAACAAGTTAAAGTTGTTAAACCGTTTTACTAAAAAAAAAGAAATTATTAGACAGTAGCTGAAAAATTAATGGCCATTTGCTTTTATTTTCATTTTCATAGAAAAGGCAGCCCAATAATTAATATTTCCTTGATTTCTTTTTGTAAGAAACAGTGACTTTTTCTTTTTTTAGAAACGTAGTACTTATTTACGCATGCATCATTAGTATTTCGCCTTACAAAACTGGGATAAAGGTATTATAATGTTGTTATTCAGTGCTGTAAATTCTCATTTTCGTTTCTTCTGTACCAGTAACTTAATACCGGCATCTTAGCTCTATCATTATTGCAGCAAATGAGCGAATGTGTGTAAGGTTATAATGTGTACGTCATTTTGTATATTTTATATTTTTCCATAATGTATTCATTTTATATATATATATGCATTTTCATAATTTTCCCATTAAGGCAAAATAATCTGCAATTTATCAATGACAAATCACAAGACATGCAATTTTACGTTAATATATCATCACGGTTATTCAAAACTTCCATCGTAAAGAATGAAATTTGTAATAAAATGTACATCATCGTTGCGCTTGTTTTCTTTTTATGCAAATGAACTTGCCAGAAGGTTGCTCCCTTTTTTGAAGCGACGCGGTTAAAAAGAGATCGATCCGCATTGGACGGCAATATTACGATACTTCGTTGTCTCTGAAGAAGACAAATTTTTATATCAGAAAGAAGCAATTTAACTGAATTATGTGCAGAGTGCTCCATATGTTTAAAAAGAAACGATATCCATCAGATTTGCGTTATAAGATTTTTTTTAAGGGGTTATAAGTACTTAGGAAAGTTGAAAACAGTTAAGCGTCTTTTTCGCGTATAAAATCTAATTTCATTAATTTATCACTGTTAGAATGTCAAAGTATTCAATCTTAATAGCAGTTTCTGCAAATATACATTGTCAAATTTCTGGGAATGGAAATGTGATAGTTTCAGTGTACCAAGTTTTGCTCTACCAGAGATATTCCTATTAATTTTTATCTGAGGGAGAAAACAAAGTTGGAGAATAAATCTAGTAATTTTCGTACCATAATTTTTTAATAAAAATTCAAATGACCCGTGTGTATGTTTACAATTTCTTCTTATTTATACTCATAAAATGTATTGATAAAGCTTGGCTGAAAGAAATTGGAACGCTCTTTACATTATTAAATCGATATGGTATAAAAGGGCGTAACTCTGGCATTTTTACGAATATTTCAATCAAATTTTCGGAAATGGTACTTTACAGATGGTACATTTAAACAAGAATATTTATAGAAATTGATTATTTTGTCGTATTTAGGCGTATATAGTCCCTTGTCTCTTTCGAGTATGATAGTATAATTTTTGTACAAAAACTATATCAATAAAAACTGTTACCGTCTCGAGCCAGTGTCAATATTAGAAATATAAATATTCTTGTAAGAGAAGGTACTAGGTTTATCCTTTGTACGTTCAATTGCCTTTATAAACCTAATTATATTAACGTGCATACAGATGGTCTGAGTACATTAGTATTATTAAAAAAAATTATTTTAGAGAAAAGGATAGCATGTGAATATTTTCTACGTTACCTCCAGATCTAATTGCGTGAGGCAATTACATTATAACGCTATCAGATCTTCAACGGAAAAAGCATTATCCGTATAATACAATAGAAAGTTTAAAGAATCTAATATTTAAATTACGAAGATAATGAAATTTTGATATCATTCGATAAGTAAAGAGACGAAAGCTTTAATTCAAGTGATACCTCTAATTGTAAGTAAGAAATATGATAATTTTAGAATCATTAGTTAGAACTCCCGTTACTAACTTAAAGCAATGATTTATTAATTGTTTCAACAGTCGTAATCTCTACCACTCGTTAAACAGTTGCAAATCCTCTTAGAAAGTGCACTTTGGAAAAACAGCCTTCATTATAGCTAAAGTTTACTTTAAAATATTTGTCCAGTACAGTACAAGTTGCATGATTGCGGAAATTTTTAGAAGTAGGTTGATTAGTTCAAAAATGTCCGAACAAGTATTACCGATATACAATGAAAAAGTGAAAATCCATGTGCAAAGTTAACTTATACAAAGAAGCAGGCAATTCGTTGCCACTGGTAGAGCTGGTAGAAGAACGGAACAAATGCATAAGTGTAGAAGGAGGTTATGTGGAAAAATAGGTAAATTATGAATTTCATAAAGCAAACAGTAATGAATCAACAGTTGTTCGTCTCTTTACTTAATGAATAACTTCTGTACATTACAAACATTCCTTTTTGTATCTTTATACGTCATTAATTAATGTCAAAATTCAGAGTAATCAGAATTTACTTAGAAACAGGAACAAAGCAAGGTCGCCAAAAAATAAATCTCATAACACTGTTCTCTTTTTCCCCATCATAGTTTCTTCTTTTAACGAAAGAGAAGTTGCACGAAGTATCCTGTGCGTATGGGTACCATCGCCGAACCATTAATATTCTCATGGTGTAAGCGAATGGAACGGTAGCAGTCGACAAAGTATCCGTGTTTCTGCCTCGTTCTTCTCTAATTGGGACGAAAAACAGCTTCTTTCGAGTTTCTGTAGATCTTGTAAACTGGACGGAACGTATCGTTTGAAATTTGTCACGCGTTGTCTGTTCTACGAACGCTATTTCTTCTCGAAGACGCGTACCTGTGATTAGCGTATGAAAACGGTCGAATATTTTTTGCGTGTACCACTTGCAATATTGTTAATGCACTTGCAAATTCTTACATATATTGTATACTTACAATAGAAGCTCTATTTTTAAGTGCTTAAATTTCAATTTGTAATTCCTTTGTTGGAAGCTTCTTTTTAAGGTTCGATGCGTATGTGCGATATTTTTACGCACGTCGGGAATTTTTCGTTCTTTTTTCCAAATGAAAACAACGAAGATAAACATATGTACATACGATCGTGCGGCGAAAAGTTGCACGTTTACGTAGAGTCTAAAATGTTATTTCCTAATCTTTTCACATTATCCTGACTTTCCTTTAAGTTAATTTCAATAGTTTCTTTTTGTCACTTTTCGTATATTGTATTTTATGCATTGAAAACTGTGCTTTGCTTGAAAACTAAATTAATGCCATTTACAGGAAAGTTCCTCAGTATCGACTAAAGCTATTTTCTCGTTTCTACAAGTAGATAGTGATGCTTTGTTTGCATAAATAAATAAATATTATAGTTCTATGCAACATATTCCGAAAACTTCCTGTTTAATTAATTTTTGTCGATGTTCTTCGGCGTTAAACTCATGAATTTATATTCGCCGAGTAGAAAGTTAATTTCCAAAGCTGACACGATAACAGACCAGAAAAACATTAATTATATCACATATCGTATTTTTAGGAACAAATTTTGAACAAAAACTGTTCTAAATTAACATTTGCTTACTTTTTACTAATAGTTTCTAATATTACCAATTATTTAACGTCTAAAAATCTGCTTATCGAATGGTTGGTCGGTATTGAGGGTTAATTTTTTGATCGCTGTAAATTAGGATATGGAAAATATGGTACTTGTCAACTCAATAAAGAAAATACCGTAACAGTTCTTTTGTAGAAAATAATTGTTATTCTAATATTGTTATAATTGCATCCAATACTGCATTTGAAAAATTAATAGTAACAAAATCGATCGTTAAAGTAAGATAAATAATATTTATGTAATGAATCGAAATATCAATGAATTCAATCTAACTCAAACAATTAAGTTTTAAACCGGCGATAAATAATCATTTGCCCGATAGAAGGCGCGTAATAGCAATTTCGTTGCGTTCATACTCACGATAGATTACAGCTTTGCGTCACGAAAAGTAATCATAACTGAACAGGAAAGAAGTTCAAGCAGGACTTCGATTTAGCATTTACTGTTATCCAAGGATGCCTGGATTTGATATTAAAATTATGATCATCTGATAACCTCGTGGCCACTCGATTACATTCAGACTATCATGAATAATCGGCGACCATATAAGAACATCGTATATTACAGCCACGTCGTCGCCACTTATGTAAAATAAATTACAGTGATACGACTACCGGTTGCATAATTTTCGTGTGGAGAAAATTTGCGCGGCATTTAAACCGATTAAACGGGAGCATTTTAATTGCTGTGCCAACGGGGAGGCTCGCAAATAGGAATTCGGTGGATGGTTGTTGAACAGCTTGCATAGTTTCGGCGAAACGTTCACGCGTTATGATTTTCTCGAAACTTTTCGATTTTCTGGGATTCGAGAATATTCGGGTAAAGAATGAAAGCGGTGTAAAATAAAATAAATAGTTACGGGTGGAACCGGTAGCTTGGTCGCGAGAAACTTGCGAGTTCCATCAGTTTTACAAAGGAATTACGCAGGGAGTTAAAATAAGGGACGATGGGCGGAGAGGAAATAATTGGAATACGTGTTTAAGTTATAAATACGACGAGTGTTGAGCATTTGAAAAATCGAATTTGAATTGTACTTAAACTTCTACCTTTATTTTTTATTAATCCTCAAGCTACGAACATTTACGAAGGAAAAGAACGAAAGTCTACGAACAAAAGAAGGTAATGAAGTGATCAATTATTGATAAATGAAGTCTTCCACTATATTCCGCTTTATCCACTAAGGTATTCAACATCAACTCTTGCCCCGTAAAATTCTGAATGTATTATAAAGTACCAAGCGCTACGTTTCTTGAATGAAATTCTTTATATCTTTTATTATAAACGACTTTGTTGATATTATTTTTACAGGTTTATTTAGCTTATTACATTTATAATATAACATTAACATTACTATTTTTAAAATACAATTTATAATAAAACAAGCGTATCTACGCCCTGTTTTTTGAGTTTAATCATCGTATATCTTTCCACTTATGCCATTATCATTAATTATGTGTGTAATGATATGAATTCGCATAAACATTTGTTACCTAATAATAAATATCGCAACAGTGAGTAGCATTTTTACGAGAAATACGCGTTTAGTTCGATAGTTTATTTAAAGGAAATAATTATTACACAAGACAGATGCAAGAAATGCAAACCTTGGCTCCTTTAATTGCTGGTTTAACGAGGAGTAATTATTCATTTTCACTTCCGTTTTATAACTAGAGAGAAAAATTCACGTTTGTGAAACGTTTGATGCCTACTGCAAGTATTCACAGTTTTATTCCACCTCTAAAAAAAGTATAGGTGAAACAACGAAATACAATCCAACACCAATTAGGATGCGAATAAAATTCCACATTTTAATCCTCTTAAATTCACAAGTCTTCTGTTACATCATTTTTATATCAATTCATCATTTTGTACATCGTTTCACGTTTCAAATACACGCCCACGAAATTGTTTCACCGTGATGTCATTAGCATTCGTTTTACCTAAAAATCTGGCAAAAAAGTCTACGAAATGTACGAGACAGCGTATAACAGGTTGGTTCGCTACGCTAAAAGCGAAGGTCGTGGCTAATGGTACGCGGTGATTAAGGATACAACAAATTATAGTCCAAAGAGGATAGTAATTTTAGTGGCTACGTGCAAGCTTTTACTAACTTGCATATGTACAATCAATTGCTTCTATTTTTAGACAGGTGAGAAACAATTATTATCGTTCCTGTATGCATTTGAATTACTTTCTTGCCAGTCAGCTGCATGTAATTACGTGATTGTCGCGTTAATTTCGCCACCGAACACGATAGCTGTCGCTCCTCTACAGAAAGACGTGATGAACTCGCAATTGTTAAGAAAATGTACAGGTTGCGGGCTTTCCAGCAAACCTCTTTTTCATACCTTGCGGCTAGCAACAGCTGAGCAAATATCATTATCTTTATCGTTATTTTCTTATCCTTGAACTCAACCACCACTCCATAGGTTGGTGGCCTTTTTGCATTAACAAAAATGGGTTAAGAATAGATATATGGTACGGTATTACAAAAACAAGTAATGTCACGCACATTCCTGTATCTTATTTTTTTTTTTTTCGTAAACTTACCCGTGGGTATTAGGTGGTATTATATTCGTGTATATGAAACTATCGATCCCGAATAGCATAGTTTATTCGTTTATGATAGAGACACACGAATAGATAGGTTGAAAAAAGATGAATAAATATAATCAGTTGTTGTTGGAAAATGTATATCCAAGCAGCTCGAAGTTACCTATATTGATTAAATAAGATAGTTAAAAAATTAAAAATATCAAGTTTACATTTTTAAAAGCTTGAAAATTCAAAGGCTTGGAAGTCCAAAGTTTTAAAATTGAAATAATTTAAAAAAATTCAGAGGTTTGGGAATTTGATGGTTTCAAATGTAGTAGCTTGAAAATTAGGATGCTTGAAAACGTGACCTTTTGGAAAATTAAGGACTTGGACATTCAACATTTTGAGAATTAGAAGACCTGAAAATTAAAAAGGTTAAAAATTTGAGACTTCGGGATTCGAAGACCCAATGGTTGCATTAGCTTGGGAACTGGAAAGCTTAACATTTAGAGATTTAGAAATTATTTTGATTACGTAAAATCATTTTATAGCAAAAAAATATTTTCTTTGAAGCTTTTCTACTCGAAAAAACAATTTTTTCTGTGTCAATATAACAAAGTAACATATGATCCTCAAAAAGGTTGATGTAGTCATAAATAACATTAAAACAAAACAAAAAAAGAAATTTTTACTGTGATAGTTACTCGATATACAAAGTCATATAGAATGTTATTTCAGAGAGAGAGGGAGTGAAAATCGTTTCAGAGGGAAAAAATGTTCAATTTGCAGATTGTTACCTTTTTGTGTCTCACATTGCATTTTCTCTTTGATCATTTTTTATTGCTGCTTGTATGGAACATTTATTTATGCTGAAGTTATCACGAGAGGTATTTCAAATATGGCTTATATGTATGTATTTTGGTCGACTCAAGGGGTATTAGTACTGCAAATATTTCTTTTAATTATTCTTAATTAAATTTTGGCTTTTGTTGAAACTGAATTGGTTAAATTAGATTTAATGTATATTCAGGAGTTTTTCTTAACATTTCATAATCATCGTTATTAAAATTTAATGGATTTTATGTCAAGGTATTTTAGTTTCCCGGTTAATATTCTCGATTAAATTTAAGGTTTCATTAAAACTAATGAAATATTATTCCAGTCATTAAAGATGTTTCAAAATTTCGTACAGTTTCCTGCAAACGTAATTAAATATTAACTTCCACCATAATGGAGTCATATGTATTAGAGTAGTATTTTATCGTTCTCTACTGTAAATTATATTACAATCTCTTTGCCTGTTAAACACGTTAGTGATTTAATTACAAATAGAACGTTCAATTAATTACTCATAACATTGTGTAAATTAGATCTTACATATTATTGTTTAGTTTATTTATCATTATACTATTGCGTTCTATTTTGACATTACTAAATTCAATATGGCTATCTTAAAAGTTCTTTCCTGTACGTTCGACTTTGTGAGGTAAAATGGGGTTTGACGCTTTCAAAAGATGACGTCAAAGACTTGGAGAGTAAAAAGATGAAGAAAGATGTTAGTGGCAAAACTACATACTTTACAAAGTCGTATTGTTTATGAAATTTTATATCTGGTAATAGAACGAAGAGAATTTTTTGTAGATACGTGGATTAATTAAAGGTTCCTAATTCTTCCATAAAAATAAATTCTATTTCCCTATTTTTCTAAATAAAAATATTATACTAATGGCAAAAAATTTAGAATCATTTTTTAGAGTTGCATTAATACTTGAACACTCGCCAATTTTTGTACTAATTGAAAATTAATATTCTAGCTATAGGTTAGATATTCTAGCCCAATTTAGAAATAATATTCTAAGTATTGGTAGGTAACAATTTTCTTTATATTCATAGATTTTTTAGTGGACAGTTTTCTAAAATAATATACTTTCAAATTTTGCTTGCCTCTGTAATTTTTAAAATACGTAGTGGTCCGAAATTTTTGCATAAACATGCACAGTCTCACTATAACTAACTATAATTTACTTTACAATCAATATAGGGTCAGCACAGTTAATATTTAGTTTCAAATTCATCGTCGCGTTCGAAGTGTGTGCTGTATTTTAGTCGTTCGAGATATTTCAGCTTCTCCAAGATTCTCAAGATTCTCGAAGCGAGTGCCTCTCGCAGTTCTGTCGTTAATCATCGTTTGCATTCTGGCGAAATACTTGTTCACGCTGTTTTTCATTTCCAAGTCTGAAAAGCATCCATGAACACAAAGCAGATGCTGGGTTGATTCGTATTTACTCTCACGTACTCGTTGCACCTTTATTATACTTGTGTCTCATCCTTGGAGCACGTATTCGAGTCGTTCGACTAATCTTATCGTAATTATTTCGTTTTAGTTCATTTCATTTCCCCCCAGTGTTTTTAATTTGCTCTGTATATAGTATATCCGTTAATGTGTTGTTCCATCTGCACGATTTGCTTCAGTTTATGCCTTAACAGACTATAATTTTCTCTCAATTACACGAATTATTAAGTTAATGTCTATGAAATTGCCGATCAAGCGATCAAGTACACGAGTTCACTTGTTTATGGTTAAGACACACTAACTAAATAAATAAAAAATAAAAGTATTTATTCTTTGAAAGAGACGCGAAATTCTTAAAACGTGGAATGATGAAACTGTCTAATAATAAGATGACAAGAGATTGTCGAAACAAGAAACAGTACCTTGTCTTTAAACTCAGAATTTCCTGAGAAAATGCGAAAAGACAGTTCGGCGAAGTTAGTAATTTGCGTTTCGGATTACGTATTTTCTAGACCATTCTGATATTGCTTTTTCTTTCTTATCGACGGCTTTAATGGGATACGAGGCTGGATTTGTATTTCGTTTGTCCAGCTTTTGATACATTGTTACAATAGGCTGCGTGATTTATGAATACCGGGGGTGTAACATCAGTTTTATTTACTGGCACACTGTTTTTCACTGGCAGCTAAGCTGACAAGCTGCGTATGCTTGAGCGTCGTGAAGAAAGTAGAACAGCATCCGTGAAATATTAACGTTGCTGTACTCTTCGGTTTTGGAACTTTGAGTACGTTTTGTAGTGACCATATACAAGAACTTTAATTGCCATGGTAGTAACGACGGATGTTAGAAATGTCGAGAGATGTTTTAAGTTGTTACGTCGATGAAAAATTGTTTTAAGGGTTCTTCGTGATAGAAATTAAGGTGCCATAGTAGAAGAGTTTTAGCTACTCTGCATTAGATTGGAGCATATCAGATTACCGATCGCGAATAGCATGAAATTTCAAATACATAATTGCATTTTACTTCAGAAGGATTCACTTTAGAACCTATGTATGTCGATTAACCATATTTTTCTACTCTCAGTCGAGGGCCAGAAGTCTTGAAACTAGAGTAAATGACCAACTGTACTGTCACTGTTCCTATAACTGCCACTTGAATTCGTTTATTTAATAGCAAAGTAATGTACAAAGAATCGTAAGTAAACAAATTTTCATATTAAATTTGAACTTCGATTTACGTAACAACACATGGACATTGTATATTCGTTTACACTTAATATTTATAAATAAATATTAGGAGGTAAATGTGCTGTTGAACATTAAAACGTGACGAATGTAATTATAAAGTATGGAATGTGTCATAATTCAGTAAGGCGTGACGTTTACTATATATCTTGTATCTGTTACACAAACTGGCGTGTTAATATATGTAAAATTGTTTCTATTTAAATGAAATGTTTTCAAGTGACAGTACGAAGGACATTGGACTTTGTTGTACATTTTCAATTACGTAGTAATGAATTTATTATATTGAACATATAAAAAAGATGTTTATAAATAAAAGAGCGGTTGCACAATATTATGCTCCAAACTGGAATGATCTTTATGTTAACGACGTTCTAAAATAGTTAAATAAAGTTACGGGCGAACCTTAAAGTGGCAGTACATGGTACATCGATCGTAGGTTTATGATAAACCTAAATCATCAATAATTCATTTAAAGCGCCCTACTTCTTTTAATAATAATTTAAGGAATTTTTATTTAGAAGAAAACATTCAGCTTGCTCATGAACGAGACACTGTTACAAATAATGCTACGAAATGTATAATCTCATAGGTGTATAAAATGCTTGCAGAAAACATGTTTTTTCAGGGTATCTTTCCACGAACGGAAGTGTTGCAGCAACCTAATACTACTCCTTCCATCATGCTTACTTCCTTCTCTGTAGCACGCTTAAAAGATAATTCTGTATAAAATTGTCTTAGGCTTAGCCGACCCATCATACGAGCAATCTTGTCGCGAACAAATTACCAGTGTTACGAGACCATTCCCGTCGCGAGATAAAATCCGGTGGCGAACTACCCTTTGGAAAGGATAAATTTCCGCGATGACTTCGTTAGCGATGGAATTGTTCTCGTAATTCCTGGAACAGAATGTCTGAAAGCGTGCCTCAGAGCGTGGAAGAATAACGGCTTTGACGACGTTCCGGATTCCAGTGATATCAATCGAACATCGAACTTCGAACAACTGTGGTTGTCAGATAAACGTCCGTCCGTCCAATTGGCAGCCGGCCATTCCACGAACACCCCGTCGCAGTATTTTCGAAGTGGGTTTACACCTAAGTTTAGTTTACTGCGCATGGCATAGTAGCTCTATTTCATCGCGTTTTATTGAGCCATGCCCGAATGGGAAATTAAATTTCGCTTCCCATCGCGAGGAAACGGAGGTTCGATCGTGTTAAAGCGTAACAAATTGGCCCGCTTTTGCGTATGGTGTTATGGATTTTTTATACGAAGAATGAATCTTGATTGGATTGCTGTGGAGAAATTCAGAATATTTTGGTCTCGTCCTTTTGTTTTATTTTATATACGGTTCGCGTAACGGAATTCTGAAATTTAGAAATGATTGTAGGTATCGGGTAAAATATTCTAAAGATATTTTTTTTTTTGGCAATTCTCGTGAGCACGGTTGCAAACACGAACAAATGAAAATTATTTACCTCTGTAATATTTTTCCAAGTAATACGTTGTCCAATAAATTTGTACCGTTTTCGTTTCATGAAAATTTAAAATTAAAAAATCGGGCGTTAAGCCTGTATTCATTCTATTGTATAGTTTGCAATTTCCTTTACTTTGTTGTTATATTTAACTTTTTCTTATTTGCTTTTCTAGTATTTTACTTTAAGTATGAAGATAGTGCCTTCTAGATAAACACGAATGTTTTCGATGTCTTCGATTACTTGAGTTCATGCGTCTCTAACTATTCAAAATTATCGTTTATGGAGAAGCCATAATTGAAACATAATTAAACAGTTAAACGGCGAGAGAAAACAAAGCTTGTCGAAATTTGAGCAGAAATTGTAAATTGCAAAGATAAACATATTATCAGTTAATTTATATCTATTTTTTGGAGCAGAAAAAACACATACTTTTTGATACTAGAGTAAGACACGAATTTATTCGACAAAAGTTAATACATAATCATGCAAAAAGTGTGAAATATTAAAATTAATTTTGGTTTGTCAAGAGTAATTTCATGGTAAATATTTTTATCCAAATTTACATGCTAAAAGTATACGTCGGGACGGAAGCGCGAATTCATTTATCTATTCGTCCCAAATAGGCAATTGTGACGAGCAAACGCAACGAGCGGACATATTTAACAAATATCTCTGTTACGATGTACACTATTGACCTCGTTGTTACAATACAAAACGAGGTTGGACATTTTCATGCATTGCATTTTTTGCGCCAAGAACACGCTTAAGAGAATCTAGTAAGCTATTTTAATCGAATTTATTCGCAAAAGGGTGTTTCGACGGGAGAGTTCAGAGTCACAGTACGATTTTCAGCGAGCTCTAAGTTGATTTATATTTTTATTTTTTTCTTTTTATCGAGCACAGGCAGCTTAGTCGTCGGAACAAAGTTGAAAGAGTTCGTGTCGTTATTCTCGATTATTCGGCAGAGAAAAAGGATCGCTTTTAACAAGCTCGTCAAAGCGGCCTCGGTAAATATTCAAGAAACGTTCAAATGTTCAAGTTTCAAAGGCCGTTTTGTACGCGTTTAATCTTCGAAAGTCGTTGCATGTTCGATCGTTTCGCTCGATCAAGTCGTTTTGTAAAATTAAACCGTCCGCCACGGGAACTGAAACCATGAAATTCTCAGTTTTTTTTTTTTTTTTTTTCCAAAAGAACCCTTTTCGCGCTCCATTTCGACGTGCGCGTGTTGAGTGCCCTTTGTAATGGCGCGATGACGCACAAAGGACGTTGCCGAAATTGGTCTAACGCAATTTGGTCACCTCTGTGGAAGAAGCGATTTATTTCGTTGAAAGTGTCGCCGAGAAATAAAAGTTGATCGGTGAATTATAAAATTGATTTTTTCAGGAAATTTTATCGTGCAATTGTATTTGATTATTGGGAAACACGGAGCAAGCACTGAAAGCACTCGAAATTTAATAACGCATAATAAAAAGTAGAAACAGGTACAAACAGATTTTGTTTCTGACAATCCATAATATTAAAGCTCTATCGTTTTGGAATTTGATGAAATATTTATTTAGAAAATCTTGTACTGCATTGAAATAAAGTTAGTCCAATATATCAGAACAATTTCTATACAAATAAAGTATTGTGTATACACAATTTCAATTTGCAATTTCAGGTATAAAATGGAGAATAAAATTTTTAATAAACCGTCCGAATATTTTAGCTCAACATGAGATTTTGCAAATAAAAATGGCTTTCTTTTATGATACAATTAAGTACTTACAGCTACGTAGTATCGATTTCTAGTAGCACGTACGAAACAATATTTACCTTTGTCTCAAAATTTTGCTTTGCTCCAGTTTCCCGGTTACAAGTAAGTTTAATCTTTTGGGAAAGATATAATCTCCAAAGAAGTACCCTTTCCAAGCAAAGGTTCTTCATTATGATAATGGAAAGATAATCATGGTTCAGAATTCGCCACAACTCTGTTGATGTGCACTTAAAAAGTTTCTTTTTGTAAGTTTTGTATCTCGTTTATGGATACATTATTAGTTTTATTGTAATTTACTGACTCTTACGAGTTTTTTCTATACCACAAATAGGAAATTAATAAAAGGAAAATCTAAAACATTCGTAATATCGGTTTGAATATACGAGTAATTGTAACGATTTCGTGTTTGTTAGAAATTCTTTAACAAAAAAGTGTTATCTGCTTTCAATTGCATTTTCGTTTCTAAAATTCGCGCAGAAATGTTAGTATTAAAACTAAAGCAGTATGTTGACCTGTTTTTTTTTATAAATGTTAAAGTAAAACAGAGAATCAAATGAAAATAATACCGCATCTGTAACTGTAGTCCAACGTACATCTAATTCTTATTTTTAGCATCTTAGTATGTAAATTTTATTTTCTAATGTCATGAAGGAGAATATAATTAGCATTTCAAAGCGTAATTAAATGTAATTAATCAAAGGGGGGAATGTGTTTATTAATTGATTATCGATTTACTGAAATTGGCAGCTGGGTTGACGATAGTTTCCCTTTTGCGTTTGGTATTTGGAAGTTTGTTAATTATGGTATTATTATGGCTTTTAGGCTAGCGTAATAACTTACTGCATAATTTCAAAGTTCAAGACTATCTTAATTATAGCTTACAATAATTTTAGATAAACAAGTAATCCTTGAAGTTATTTTTGATGCCTCTATGAAATGACGTGATAAATTATTTAAATAAGAAAATAAAGCTTCGATGTTTTATCAGATTTATTTAATATTTTTTAGAAATGTGTAGATACTAACCGTAATAAAAATTCTAAATTCATATCTAAGATCAAATGGCTTAAAATAAAATTGTTCAAATAAAAGTGGATAACAGTATTAAAATAATTAGCAGAATGGTAATTTAAAACTAAAGTTTCTGTAACCAGTATCAACTAATTAACATTTCCAACGGATTCATAAAATAAGGCAAAAACGTTGATATTGTTATTTATTTTTGATTCGTTGACCAAGAAATTCTCCATTCTAATTTTTCCTTTTTGCCAAGTGTTATCAAGCCAGGTGTTACCGAGTTATTAAATTCAGAGAAAGCGGGGTCGCGTAATATTTGGGTTAATAATGCCAAATCGGTCGAGGTTTCTGGGAAGATAGAATAACACAAAATCTCTGACGGTTCTTTTTACGTTGAATTGAACTAAACGCCTGAATTCACTCCTTTCTCTGCAATCGAACAATAGTAGCATGCATGTTTGTGTCATCCATTTTATCGTATTTCTGATGTTACGTTATCTTTATAGAGTTCTGTAGCCACGTTTCAAAGCTTTTGACATCAACCATTTTGTATTCACTGAATGCAATGTCTGGGAGCTTTATGCAACGCGTATAAAAACAATTTATTAAAAAAAGAATACAGAAAAGATTTCCGGAAACTGGAATATTTTAAAAATTATGGGGCATATTACAAATGCGGGATGAAACAGAAAAGGAAAATATCAAACTATTTTATAATTAAATTTAAGTCCGAAGTAAAAGTTGATGTCTGCAACAAATTTCAGAAGTAGGAAAGGAAATTGAAAACCAAGAAAAATTAAAAAAATTGTACATTCATTTAATATACGATTGATATTAATCGAACCTATTAATTATTGCTCAAAACAATTAGAGGATTGTAACTTTGAACGATTTCATTATGCAAATTAAATGAAACGTAAAGAAAAATTATATAAGTTTGATAAATAAAATGTTATTTGTACGATACTATGAAAAAATTGTCAAAGTTGTATAGCTTATTGATAGGGACAATGACTACAATATATGATCTAGTTATTTTGAGCAGGGCATATCATAATTAATATAAGTGAGGTAAATGTTCGTAATATAGAACATCTGATTTTAAAAGCCTACCAAAAATAGAGAAATTTGTTTTTTTTTTTAAACTAACGCGACTGGTCGAAGAAATTAATACATAATCATATTTACACTGTTAAGTGTGAAAAAATTCAAATGATTTGATACTATAACAAAAAAATGAACAGAAGTTAAATTCGGCAGGCGGAAAAGTGGTATCCAATATGGAACACCTAGACGAAAGTTTATAAAGAAAACTAATAAAACAACTTTATGTTTATTATGGAAAATGAATGTTTAAACAAAAAATGGAATTAGATAAGTGTCTTTTAGCTACTCCATATTTTTTCGATACTGCTCATCTTTACTAAAATATTTAACTATTTAGTTCGCCTTTCAGAAATTTTTGCATGCTGCAAATGAGCAAAAGGTTTCTTTTTCAATAACGGATTTTCCACTGTCGCTTAATTATCGATATGTTCGATATGTATACTCGGTTGTCGGTAAAATTCACTGTTTTAATTATCTAGATTTTACAAAGTACAGTTTAACTATTCTAAAAATTCTTCTTAATTACGATGTGCAGTTGTACCCTGTTTGATGTGAAAGGGGTTAAATAATGTCAGTATCACTAACTTTTCCAAAATAAGCTTCTTCAGAAATATTAAATATAACAGTGTCGTGCACGAAAAATTTGCGAAAGCCCGAATTCCCTCGAGCCGTCAGTTCTTTTACCGAGAAGGAATTTCGCAAAAGTGCTCTCGATGCAATTGGTGTTAGTGCACGCTCGCAGACGAAGGCTTTCGCACGTTTAACCGTGAATAAATTTACGGGTGCTTTCCTGGATGACTCAGCCGCGACGAGCGAAGAATATACAAGTTTTCTGCCGGTGGCGGTCCGCCAGCTCGATTATTCAGATGTTGTTGCATTACACCGTGGATATTGCACCGTCGGCTCTTTTCGTTATTCTTTCACGTTGTTCCTCCACTTTACCCGTTTAACCGGCCCGAGATATCCGGTCTCGAGGTCGCCGATGAATTCAGGGCAGACCAGCGACCTAGCCACGAACGATTTCACCCGCGGTTTTACTGAAATTCTTATCGTCGACGGGAAATTTTGACGGTGTTTCGCGTGATCGCAGATAAACGAGACACGTTCCATGAACGAAAATCCTTTGGCTAACCCATCGTGTTTTTTGCCGCTTTTCAAACCAGTTCCAGCTTGGCCGCCTTTTTATTACCCTACCCCCAGCTCTTTAATCTTGTGATGTTGTTCCGGACATGATAAATCTTTGCATTTTGATGGGTTTCGAAAGTTCAAGAAAAAGCTTCGCTATCGTGAGCCTTTCGTAATTTTTACTGCATGCGGTTATTTGACTTATTTGGGGTTTCTTTTAAATCAACGCTATAAACATTCACATCAGCTGCTTTTATTATATATATTTATTAGCGATAATGATTTGGGATAGTTGTACTATAGGGAATTTAGTTTCATTGTAGAACATTGAGTCTTCTGAATACGAAGGAGAATATTTTTAATATTTGGTAATGATTATTGGGATTTCCATTTAAAGTTGCTTTAATCTGGAACTTAGAATAAATTTTGAAGAGTATTTCAACCCTTTCGTTCCTACTGCAATAATATCATTTTTAATTTTTCAAGTATCTCCTATTAGAGTTTGATATCATTTTTGAGTACATTTAATAATTTTGAGAAGGTTTCCAGTTTTATTTGCTTTTTCGTCAAATTTTTATTCGATCAATGAACAAAAGGATTGATTAATTGGTATTGGTATATTATCAATATATTTTAATGAAATTCGTTTGAAACGAATGTTGTATTAATCGGTATAATGATTCGTGAAATGTTTCTCCATCCGTTTTATTAGCTTTCCGACTGTAACTGTTTTGAAACGACAAAGTAATTTTACGTCGCAATATCTATAATTTTTATTGCTGTTGCGTGCCTCTGAGAAACTACTATCAATTTTGTTTCTAAATTATTTTAAATTACGATAACTTTCATGCACGGAAACCGAAAACCCCAAAAACACCCCGCATTCGCTTAAACTAACTAGCTTCTCGTGTGTTCCTGTAACATCCGCTCCGGAGCAAAAGTTAGTTAACATTTCATGATTACGTCATTTGCTGGTGCAACGATATCAACGTAGTTCCATCTCAGAATTATTTAGATTTAATAATCGATGGAATATTTGCATTTTTAATTGCGACGTGAGCCATGGGATGGAATTAGCGTTTCGAATTCGTGGCTCGGTAATTGTGTAACTCATTCTCTAAATTTAAAGTCGCCTGTTGTTATCCGTTGTAAACGCTATTACGTTGTGGCCATCAAATCTTCGTAATAAGCTTCTGTTTCGATTCCATAGTGATTATGCTCGTAATCTATTCATTATTGTGTTACGTGTGGGTAATATTTGAAAATATTATTTCGTTCACTGGAATTTCTTCCAGCTCTCGTCTAGAAAGGAAAATGAAAAGACGCACTGTTTAGAGTTATCTCCCCCGATACGAGGGAGCTTGTCCCCCAGATTGCTGGAAGCAGAACTGACTCAACGTCTAACCCTTTCATACATTTCCTTATATGGAAATCTTCAAGAATTCCTCGCTCGATTTCGGTGTATATAAACCCCCGAAATCTAAGCCTCGGGGGCAGTACCAAGCAAGAAGTCAGGACGTTACTCTGCTTCGCGTACGTTTGAGAATCGTCTGTTCCAGCAAGATCGGGCGCAAGTTCCCTTTCGGACCAACATTAAACCATATAGGATCCGCGAGTCGGTATAAATCCTATTACGGCAACTTCTACAATCGTTTCTCGAATTAAACCCCCGCATTGCCAGTGCGTCAAAACCGAGCATCAAATAGGTAATATACTTTAACTTCTCAACACTCTACATTCGCGACACTGACAATTGTATAACACTATTCAGTAATATATTGTTCATTGCCCGTGATAACTTAAGAGTCGTTAATTAAACCCGACCTTCAATATCATAATCCAAATTGAAGTAACGATCCCACACGATACAGCTTTACCGCTCGAGCTGTATCGATATATTAAATAATTACTAGTTACGAGGCCTTTACTAACAATCCTTGCGACTCCCTGGTTTCGCATCAGGTTCGTTCTCAACAATCTATATCCAAATTAAAGCTCATTCCAACCTTAGTGGCTCCCCGATTTCGCATCGGGTTCGTCCACGCAACTCGCCCATCCTAGCGGCTCCCTGATTTCGCATCAGGTTCGTCCGCATCCTAGCATCCTCTGCGACGTTGTACCAACTTCCTAGCAGCTCCCCGATTTCGCATCGGGTTCGTCTGCGCCTTCACCCTCCTAGTGGCTCCCCGATTTCGCATCGGGTTCGTCCACGACGTTTCAACCTCCTGCGGCTCCCCGATTTCGCATCGGGTTCGTCCGCGCTTAAACCACACTCCTAGAGGCTCCCCGATTTCGCATCGGGTTCGTCCTCGTCGTCAATAATCCTAGCGACTCCCTGGCTTCGCGTCAGGTTCGTTCGCGCACCAAGCTAACAAATTCATACCGAATTCCTAAACAAAACTCCGCCGGCCTCTCGCGCTGCTCGCAGCCCGGGCTCGTAACAACTGATGTAGCAGTGGCAGAAGTTGTGATAGTTTATGAAACGTGAAGAGCTCGTTGTGAAATATGAGTTTTAACAAATTTTAGGGCTATTTTTAGTATTATATTACGGATTTAAAACAGTAGTTTTAAGTATATATATTATGTATTTAACTTTATCTAAGTAGGATGACATTAATAACTCGATGGCGAATGTTTATACAATTTTTCACGAATGACCAATTTACTGTATGCGTTATATAATGGGTTGGAAAAATTACATTAGTGTAACTCAAAATCTTAAAAAGTAAAGTTAATCTTGCTTTTAAATCCCTAAAATAATCAATCCGTTTTCTTTCATAGCCAAATAAATGATTAGTTTTCTGAAATTTTGTATATATTTTTCGAACTTTAAAATCCAATTCTTTCACATTAATAAACTCAAAGCATTGCTATGATTCACTACTTTACTTACAACTTCTTTACTTTTTGCCAATGATAATAAACACTTACTGATCGTGATAGGAAGATTGCAAGTTTTTATGCATTTACGGAAAATTTAAATATACAAATGGGCAAAATGCACACGCAGAAAATAAAGAAAAATTCATACACAAAATTGAGATCAACAGTTTCGAAAATATTATATTTCAACTTCCAGCCTTAGGTGATTCACCTTGTGCACGAAGTCTCACTGTGTGTATCGATTTATATTTTTTGGAGAAAGAAACATCGCAGGCATAACTCAAGCTTAACTTAATAAAAGTAACTTAAAGCAACAAAAAATCAAAAGAAAGCGCCAAGTAATCCTTAACAACCTAAGAATTAATCCTTCAACTACCTAACCGTTACGAAACACTACGTGGGAAGGAAAAGTGCGCAAGGGTTAACAGACGACGAACAAGCGTCGAGTAAGCGTGCGTTTTCATCTGGGAAATAGAAGAGAACCGGTAATCATAGTCGAAGGGGACAAACTCGATTCTCCCAACCGGATACCTGAACGGATGCGTTCTTCTTCGCCGGCTGGATTGATCCCTGATCATTTTCCACGAAAGGAAACGCGATGAACGCGCGTCGCGAAATGCTCGGATGCTAGTTAGCGCAGCTGGAACAGGAATTTGCGTATTAATAATTTAGCGTCTGTTGTACGAGCGGGAGCAGAGAACAACCGCGGTGGAATTTCTCTACGAATTAATGAGCACCCGAGAAAAATGTTAACCAGATGCTCAGGTGTCAAGGGGAAGATCGACGCGAGGTTAACCGGCTCCGACGTTGTTCCTTCGCGTGAGCGATATCGTTTCCGGCTGAACGTGACAGAAACTCGTGATGTTTGTACGGCGATGACTGCAGAAACTTATTTCTTGCGTGGAAGTAATCGTACGCTTGACGCAAAGAGTGCGTGGGTGGAGGGTGAGCAGGCCGTTTAATTGTGACGGTAAATTATTGCACGAATACAGAGACTTGTATTGTGGACGTTGAATTCAGGTTTTGAAATGGAAAGTATCATTTAATTGCGGTCTTTTTAATTTCGCTGGTAAGCGTTTGAAATCATGGTAGAGTTTTGCTATTTCTAGCGAAGAACGTTATTCGACGTACGCATTTATACAAAGATGGTTATTTTATGTACGACAAATGTATTCCTTTTTCTTTGCAATCTATTCGTAACGGATAACTTATAGTGGTACGTCAAAGTTGTAGTGATTTTGTCACCAGTGTTGCGCATTATTCAGATATAATTTTATTTCAATAAGAATAAATAATTAATTGTTAGGCGATTATTTGTTATCTAAATTATTCATTATTCACTTGGAGAACCTATATTCATTATTTATTTTCGCATTTAACGTTTAAGTTTCCAAATCTGAGCAATAACTTCTATTTATTTAGTATTCATGAATAACGAATAACTTATATAGTTTTGTTTACGAATGGCAACTGCAAAACAAATTTATACTTTTTTTTTTATTCGTTGATTAGAACGAAAGTTGCTTAACGCTATCACATGTGGTTTCGTTATATGCTTAAGCCATTAACCCTTAACCGGTATAATGATTTTCACAAACATAAGTGGTATACTGAGGCCATTGCAGATCTCAAATCCAGAATGCAAAATAATTTGTAAATCTGCGTACTAGATAAACTTTTATGAATATTTCGTTTGTAAGTAATATATAAAATAATGGAAACGTGGAAAATTAAACTTTTAATATGAAATTAGAGTTAGAAATTCAATTCTAGGGTCACCAGCGAGTTAAGAGTTTAACCAAGAATGACGAGTTAAGTCGTCACATATAATGTGCCTAGTAATCTTTCAAGTAGTGTAAGTCAAAAAA